>LPNX010054223.1:154266-203177 GCA_001517045.1 Pseudotsuga menziesii
ACCCAAAAGGTAAGCACTCTCACAAAGATAACACTAGAAAATATTTGTGTAAAATCAAATGTTATACATGTGACGAGAAAGGACACTATGCTAGAGAATGTCCTAGAAACAAAAATGTCTCTCACAAGAAGAAGGGAAACAAGAGAAGACATCATGCTCATACCGTAGAGGATGATGAACCTTCCACAAAGAGAATTGGACATGAAGGTGATGATTCCTCAAGTAATGAAGAATATGTTTTGATTTCTGCTCTCACAGGAAACATTACACATGGAAACAATGATTGGATTATAGACTGTGGGGCTTCCAAACATATGACAGGATTCAAAGAATCCTTTGTGAAACTATCAGAACATGAATCACCACATAAGGTGAAACTTGGAGATGACTACCAGTATCCAATAAAAGGTAGTGGGGAATCCTCCTATAAGCTAGACTCTAGAAAGTCTATGACAATGAAGGAATTATTGTTTGTACCAGGACTAAAGAAGAACCTCCTCTCCATATCTGCATTAGATGCAAAAGTCATCAGGGTTGCATTTTATAGATGGCCAAGTTATTAGGTGGCTAAAGGGAAAGACTATTAATGATGCAGTAGTGATTGGGGAACAAGAGGGAGGTCTATACAAATTGAAGGGCCATCCAGAACAAGCCTTGGTCCATGACACAGTAGAGCCAAATGAACTTTGGCATAGAAGGCTTGCACATGTGCATTACAGAGCACTACCACTTGCAAGAAAAGCTGTTGAAGGTCTTCCAGAAATTCAAGCAAAACATGATGGAGTCTGCAAAGGATGTGCAAAAGAAAAGAACACAAAGAAGACATTTCCAAGTAGCGAGAGCAAGGCAAAAGGAATATTGGAAATCATCCACTCTGATGTATGCGGTCCAATGTCATCAAGTTCATTAAGTGGGTATGTATACTATGTTTCTTTTATTGATGATTTTTCTAGGACTACATGGATATACTTCATGAAGAACAAAGATGAAGTTTTCAGCAAATTCAAGGAATTCAAAGCCTTGATTGAGAACCACACTGAAAAGAAGATCAAGACCTTTCAATCAAATAATGGCAGAGAATTCATATCAAATGAATTCAAAGAATTATGCAAAGACTCAGGGATTAAGAGGGAGTTGTCCACTCCATATAATCCACAACAGAATGGGGTTGCAGAAAGGAAGAATAGCACTATCATGGAAGCGGTAAGAGCAATGCTTCATGATCAAGATCTTCCCATGCATCTATGGGCAGAAGCTACCAGAACAACGGTGTATGTAAAGAACCGTACTCCACACAGAGTACTCGAGAACAAGACACCTGAAGAAGTCTTTTCTGGCAAGAAACCAAAAGTCAGCCATCTCAAAATATTTGGCCGTCCAGTGTACATACATATTCCAAAAGAAAAGAGGACAAAGTTAGATCCTTCAGGAAAGAAGGGCATATTTGTGGGATACTCTGAAAGCTTGAAGGCTTACAAAATATACTTCCTAGGATTCAAGAAGATTGACATTAGTAGGGATGTAACATTTGATGAAGGCTCAGCCTACAACAAATCCAGAAAGAAGCCTGCTGAAGAACCTGAAGAAACAAAAGCACCTAGAATTCATGACACAACCATGAACGAAGAAATTCAAGAAGAAGATCGAGAATTTGAAGAACCTTAAGAACCTGTAGATCTACCTCATGAGAAGAATCCTCGTAAGAGGAAACCTACTTGGGTACAAGAAGCTATCCAAGGTGCAAAAAGATATGGGGCTCCAGAAGAGAATCACAGAGAAAGAAAGAGGACCAGGTCTTGCTTCGGGTATGTAGCATTATTATGTGATGTCATCGATAAAGAACCTTCCAACTATGAATAAGTGATAGAAAGGAAATAATGGAAGGATGCTATGATCGAAGAATATCAATCGATCATGAATAATGATGTTTGGGATGTTGTCCCAAGACTAGAAGGGAAGTTAGTTGTAACTTCAAAATGGATCTACAAGATCAAGCATGCTGCATACGGTAGCATAGAAAAATATAAAGCAAGATTTGTTGCTCGTGGCTTCTCCCAGAAATAAGGAATAGATTATGAAGAAACTTTTACACCTGTAGCCAGATACACTTCCATCAAATCAGTACTTGCTCTAGTTGCAGTGATGAAATGGAAGATACACCAGATGGATGTCAAGACTGCTTTCTTGAATGGTGTAGTGGAAGAGGAAGTGTATGTGGAGCAGCCACTCGGTTTTAAGACACATGACAAGGAGTCTCATGTGTGTAGATTGAAGAAAGCCCTGTACGGTTTGAAAGAGGCACCCAGGACATGGTATGACATAATTGACAGTTTTCTATCTAGTTTGGGCTTTAACAAGAGTAAAGCAGATTCCAACCTTTACTACAAGGTTTAAGATGGCAACCCAGAGATGCTCCTACTGTATGTAGATGATATGTTTGTAACAGGTATAGATGGGTTGATTTCTGATACGAAGAGGAAGCTTATTGCCGAGTTCGAAATGAAGGACTTGGGTATGATGCATTATTTTCTAGGCATTGAGGTGTGGTAGAATGCAGATGGAATTTCCTTGGGACAAGGGAAATATATGGTAGAGATCCTGAAGAGATTCGAGATGATGGACTGTAAGGCCATGGCCACACCTATCGCATCAAACCTGAAGCTATTGAGTGATGCTTCATCAGAAGCAATTAATGCTACGATGTATCGTCAGATGATTGGGTCCTTGATGTACCTGACGAACACGAGACCAGATATTTGCTTTGCTGTGAACACCTTGAGCTAGTTCCTAACAGATCCGAGACATGTTCACTTGATTGCTGCAAAGCATATTCTGAGGTACCTGAGGGGTACAGTTGATTATGGGCTCAAGTATGAGGCGAGTTAGAAGACTAACCTGAAGGGTTATGTTGATTCAGATTGGGCAGGTAGTGCCATCGATAGGAAGAGCATTTCAGGGTGTTGCTTCAGTATGGGATCAGGTGTGATCTCTTGGTTTAACAAGAAGCAATCCTGTGTGGCATTGAGTACAGTTGAAGTAGAGTATGTCACAGCTTATTCAACTAGTTGTGAGGCAGTATGGCTAAGGAAGCTACTGCCTGATTTATTTGATCTCCAGTTAGATGCTACTTGTATATATTGCGACAACCAGAGTTGTGTGAAGTTGTTGGAGAATCCGGTGTTCCATGACAAGTTGAAGCATATCGAGATCAAGTATCACTATATCAGGGATATGGTGCAGAGAGGAGTAGTAAAGCTCCAGTATGTTGCGACAGACAAATAGATAGCTGATGTGTTGACAAAGCCATTGGCCAGAGTGAAGTTTGAATACTTCAGGGAGAAGCTTGGTGTTCTCCAGATCGAGGTTCCCTCCAAAGGGAAGTAATGAGTCTGTGAGCCATTCTGACATGGTGAGAGGATTGGTTCCTTCCATGGTCAGATGTAAGGGCTGAGCCATTCTGTCATGGTGAGAGGATTGGTTCCTTCCATGTCAGATGTGAGTGCTGATCCACTCTGATGTGACTGTAGGATTGGTTCCTACATGATCAGATATAAGTGCTAAATGCCATTATTGGAATGCAGGCACCTGTTCAGTTACTAGGAAAGCTCAGTCTGGGACTGAGGGCCATTCTGGTATGACTGTAGGATTGGTTCCTACATGATCATATATAAGTGCTAAATGCCATTGTTGGAATGGAGGCACCTGGTCAGTTACCAGGAAAGCTCAGTCTGGGACTGAGCACCATTCTGATATGACTATGGGATGTGTTCTTACATGATCAGATATGAGTGCATGGCCATTCTGATGTGATTGAGGGATATGTTCCCACTTGATCAGATATAAGGGCTATTGCCATTCTCTGGGAGAATGGAGGCACCTGGTCAGTTACCAGGAATCCTCAGCCTTGGGCTGGGAGCCATTCTGATGTGACTGTGGAATTGGTTCCCACATGATTAGATGTAAGTGTAGAGCCTTTCCACAGATGATAGTAGGTGTGTCCTATCATGCTGGTGGATGTGAGTGCTGTGCCTTTTCACAGATGGTAGTAGGTGTGTCCTACCATGCTGGTGATTGTAAGTGTTGTGCCTTTCCACAGATGGTAGTAGGTGTGTCCTACCATGCTGGTGGATGTAAGTGATGAGCCTTTCCACAGATGATAGTAGGTGTGTCCTATCATGTTGGTGGATGTGAGTGCTGTGCCTTTTCACAGATGATAGTAGGTGTGTCCTATCATGTTGGTGAATGTAAGTGCTGGGCCTTTCTGACAGGGTTGTGGGATGTGTTCCCGCATGGTCAGATGTGAGTGCTGGGCATGCCTTTTTGACATGGTGTTGGATGTGTTCCTCTCATGGTCAAATGTAAGTGCTATGTGGGCCATTCTGACTTAGGGTCATATATAAGCGCTGAAGAAGACCTACATGGAGGCTAGGCCTACAACCAACATGAAAAAGCGCTGGCTCTGTAGAACTTCCTGTGATGAGAAGAATCATGAGATAGCACCCGTGATGATGATCCAGCAATGATGATCCAGATCGAGTGATGATCCAGATCCAGTGATGATGATCCAGCGGTGATGATCCAGATCTAGTGACGATGATCCAGATCCAGTGATGATGATCCAAGTCAAGTGATGATGATCCATATCGAGTGATGATCCATATCCAGTGATGATGATCCAAATTGAGTGATGATCCAGATCCAGTGATGATGTTCCAGTGATGATCTAGATCGAGTGATGATCCATATCCGATGACTATGATGACTTGAAGATGAAGATAACTTGAAGATGAAGATGACTTGAAGTTGAAGATAACTTGATGATGAAGATGACTTGAAGATGAAGATAACTCGATGATGAAGATGACTTGAAGATGACGAGGGCTCGATGATGATCCAGATGATACAGAGAAGAAAACTTGTGCTGATAAATTGTGTCAAGGGAATACATTCCTAGTTAAGAGGGAGTGTTAATGTATTTGTAAGTTTGGAATGTATTCATCCGTATATCTTATGTATTGTACCCCGATGTTTATTCCGTGATGTGTCTGTAATGTATTTGAGTCATGTCATGCCCCGATGTTCCTATCGGGAGGTTCTATAACGTAAACAAGTCATGTCAAGTCATTGTGGGTAACCCTCCTATTGATCAAGGGTTGAATTCCCCGCAATTCCGGGGCACTAGGGTTATTAGACTCTCCTAGAGAAGTCGGCCCTAGTAGGTTATTTTCAAGTCAAGAATTATAAATAGAGAGTGAGTCTCTCTATTTATCACACACTCACTCACACTCAGTTGTAGCACATAGCTGAGGAAGAAGAAGCTGTTGGGGCTAGGAAGAAAGAGGCTACTGCTATCGGGAGACCATCTTACTATTTTGGGGTTTTACTTTTGGTGCTGATTCTATCTCTGAGGAAGTTGCGGGGTTTTCTCCATTTATGGTTTCCCCGAGGAAAAACACTATGTTCATTGTCTCTTGTATTTGATTGTTGTGTTTGTTATTCTCTCAGTTAAAGATCCTAATATAATGCTAGCTTAATGTTAAAAATATAACAATGTGACCAAGTGGTGCAACATTTTATTTTAGAGGAGTTCCCCTCAATCCAAAAGCTACAACAGCAGGCAGCCATGGGAGATAAGAAAAAACTATGATGATCTCTTACGATGGATTAAAGATCAAAACTCCTATTGTTTATTCTTTGATGGTGCCTCAAAAGGAAACCCAGGGAAGGCAGGTGCAGGGGGTCTTATTCTGAATCCAAGAGGAAAAATAATCAATTCTTTTTCTTGGGGATTGGGGAGCAAGACTAATAATGAGGCTGAGTGCCTGGCTCTCCTTCAAGGGTTGGAGATGATAGATGCAAAAACCATCACAAGGCTGATAATCTTGGGGGATTCTCGCCAAGTGATCCTCAAAATGAAAATAGGCTATCCCTCGGGATCCATAAAATGTAGAAGGTTGCACAGTAGGATCTCACAACTCCATCTCCCTAAGAGCATAGACTTCTATCATATTTTAAGAGAAAACAACGCCAAAGCAGACACAATGGAAAATAAGGGGGCCTCTCTCTTGCAAGGTTCAATAATTTTAAATGGAGAAGATACAAGCTACAAACATATCCCCTGAGAACCAAAATGGGCTATCTTACAGTATGCCAGGACATGGCATGGTTTACTCTTCATAATATATACAAAATGCTTTTCATGCTCAGCGATTCCCTGGCAGGTCATGCAGATCATCCTCAATTCAAATTGGTTTCATAAGTTTTATGTTTTTTTTGCCACTTATTAGCAGTCCCAACATATCTCATCTGGACGTGTGGGCTCTCTCCTCATTCCTTTGCTATCTGCACCCTCTCCGTGTTATCATTATGAATACAGGAACCACGTCTTAGGTTCTCTCTTTGCCTGTGCATTGATTCTGAATTGGGAGAATATCTTCTGTCACCAGCAATATATTATATCTCTGTGTAAACAAGAATGGGAGAATTATTCCAGAGAGGAAAATAATGTGCATGAGTCAAAATTGAGTGGAGGGCACGATTGGACTGAGTGGGACATGGACTATCTTGGAAATATAGGGAATTTCAATCAGCAGCGTGAAAGACAGAGACCATGCAGAAACCTTCATCCAACGGGGACTGGCAATGAGAAAGGTAATATGACATTGACCTAGAGGACTAGAAAAGGAGTACGTGACCGTAGACAGGAAGATGTTAAAAATTCATTGCTTTTGAACCAAGGAAGTCAGGTACAGGATAAACTAACACAAACAGTTCGGAGGATGGAGAAAGACACATTCACCTAGTTGGAGAGGCGCTTTCCAGGCAAACTAAATTAAATTGGTTTAGATCATGTTTTTTTTGCATGATCTTGAATAAGCAATTCATCAGAGTCTATTCTACTTCTGTAAAATTAAAGAATAGGAATAACTTCAGCTGCTCAAGATGGCCTTACATTTGGCCTTGTTTTATTTCAGCTCTGTCTTTTTTGCTAGAAAGTTCCTTCGGTCAACCTTTGTTCTGAATGGCTGTGCACAACCCATTTAATATATCTTTTTCTTAGTTTCTGTTAAAAAAAAATGTTGTGTGCCTTGGGCACCACTCCGTAGGTCCATTTTGAAACCCTTGTGGCCCTGTAAGTCTTTTTTTTTTCAAAATGCTTATGGAATTTTCAGTGTGTTTTAGTTACTATAATGCACTAGTGCATTTTTAACTACAATGCACCAGTAATGTCAGATATATTATTATTTTTTCATTTTTTAACTTTTAAAAATAACACTTATGCAGTTTCTGATGCGCGAGTATTCCAATAATGTACCGGCGTGTTAGTTGTGCAAACACAATATTTAATTACCAGTGCTTAAAAACAAATATATTGCATCGATAAATGCCTATGCGATTTTTTTTTTTAATTTTGTTCTTGTAAACAGTGTGTTCAAGTATGGTGCTCTAGTGCATGCAGGTATTTGACGTACCAAAGAGTTTGTTGTACTAAAACACACCGCAATGACATACTTTTGTTTGTTTGTTTGAATATATGTAATTTATTTGTATAATATATTTAGTAGCTTCGAGAGAGAGAGAGAAAATGTGTGATAAGAGTTCCATGAGCAATAATTTTAATCAAGATGATGGGCACACATCCATAAATGCAAAGAATGAAAGCTCTTTGTAATTTCTATATTAAATCAATATGTTTGAATTATATGTAAGTTTAACTAATATGTATTGGTTAATGTGTGTCATGCAGAGCCATAAAATGAGGAAGATCGATAAGATTCTTTGCAATTTAAGTGCAGAAGAGCATATAACATTGATGCAAATGTTGCAAAGGGATGAATCGGGTGAATTAAAAATAAATCAATATGATTTTTTTTGAATATGTAGTAATATTGTACTTAAGAATATCAGTTAATATGTTTTAAACAATCTAATTCACATATGTTGAATGTTATGAAAAGATTGACAACAACAAAAGGGAATGTCATCATAAGAAAAAACAAATTATGGATGATTTAAACCAGCGTAGATCCAAATCCTAGGCTCTATCAAGCGTCGAGATAGATCAAATCTCTCGAGGTGCAAACCTCTTCTTAGGTATCCATTGATTTGATTCAAACCAAAAGACACATCTTTTTATTTAAGGTCCACATATAATTTTATTATTATTAATATTTAATATTATTTATGGCCAACATATAATATTTGTTATCATTTTTTTATTTTGTTAGGAACGAACATTGCATCATTTCCCCACACATGGTTTTAAAACCATATGCAAGGCCCTCCTACAATCGTGGGTTGTTTAGGAGGCCTTGCACATGGTCTTAAAACCATTTGCAAGGCCCTCCTAAACCATGTGCAATAAAACCATGGATTGTTTAGGAGGCCTTGCACATGGTTTAAAAACCATGTGCAAAGCCTCCTAAACCATGTACAATAAAACCATGGGTTGTTTAGAATGCCTTGCACATGGTTTTAAAACCATGTGCAAGGCCAACATTTTTTTGTGGATAATTCAATTTTGTGTTTTTTTCTTGAGCTACATATTTTTTTTACGGATAATTAAATTTTTACTTTTTTATTGTTTTCTTAGGTAGGAAGATTCCAACATCTCCCCCATAATAGATTGTTTTTGTGGCCGACATTTATTTTGGCCTATTAGAAAAATTATTTTTTATTAATAAAAATAACGTTACGATTGTGATATTATTTTTTATTTGGTGTTACAAAATCTCTCCCATAATATTCACTATCACTATTATTTTTTGCCGACATGTTACAAACTTTACATCACGTTACAATATCTTTCCCATAATATTCATTATCACTATTATTTTTTGCCGACATGTTACAAGCATTACTAACGTTACATCACGTTACAAGATCTCCCCCATACTGGGCTGTAGAGCGCCTCTTGGCGCAATGATGATGAATTGGTCCTTAGATCATCTGGAGGGGTGCTAGAAGTGAATGAAAAGGGAAAAGACTTTTATAAAAGTACGAGGGATATAATTGAAAGAACGCATAGATATACTCTCCACTTACGAGTCCAAGAATCATGTTATATCTAAACTACATGAGTCATTTCTAGAGCAATGGCCAATGAGACATGTCAGACTTGCAATAGAAAAAACATACAACAACAAAAAAGAATCATCCAAAAAGTATATTCCTAATCAGGTTTTGATAGAACATGTACATACTACTGCAAAACATTCCTTTAATGATATTAATTCAGCTATATTTATTTTTCATATCAACATAAAAATGCTTCAATGTCATTTTACATTTTCAGGAAGATTATTAAAATCCCAAAGGATTATCAAGGTAATATCTGAAATATGCCAGTAGGGATGTCCACAAAAGTGTACAAATAGACGGTAAAGGAAATGGACATGATTGCATTGCAGGAGGAGTCATCTCAACAACAACATGCTTCAAATGTATGAAATCATTGAAATTTTCTATTATGTACAACTAATGAATTAATTTAGCATTAAATATTAATTATCTATTGTTGTCGCAGAAAACAAAACAAAATGGAACCCATTCATCACATAAGACATGATGAAAAGGAAAAAAGGGGTTGATAGCAAAGTTTGTGACTAGCTGCAATTTCCTTATAACAACTTATGATTTCATATTGGTTGTGATCATTATATTTCAATTTTTTTACACCACACATCCTTCAATGTCTTCAAATAGGTGTTAGCATACAAAGAAGAGTCGCAGAAGAATTGATTGACATTGAGTTAAGTATGGGTTATGAGTATGTGTTGGCATATAAAAAATTAATTATGGAATTTGTAAGTATCTATGTTGTTTTACTTCTCTCATTTTATAAGTGAAAGAACAACAAAAATCCTTTATATTAAATCTATGATTTCTTACGGGGTATAAAACTTGCAAGAATTAAAGTATAGAGTGGAGCCAACAAAAGAGTTGTAGGGAGAAGACATGAGACATGGTTGTGAAAGAATGTGTATCATTCAGGACTCAATTGTTTCTATGGTACATCGTTTTTCAATTTACATTCATGTATACTATCTATTTTGTTTTTCATTATTCCCACAAATGTAGATACACTCATTACACTTTATTTTTATGTTTGTAGATAAAAGTTGAAGAAGAGGACAACAATAGAGGCAATCAACAAAACATTCGGCTAAATGACCCAAGACATGCAAGTGGCTCGAGCACTGACAATAGTTCTAGAGAAGAATGACAATCCATATATTTTGGATGATAATGCACAATCTGTTGTATATTTTGAAATAATTATCTGTGAAAATTAGACATTTTGTATAATGTACTGGACATAGTGTCCCAATTGAAAGACAATGGGTTACCAATAAGTGTAACAATTACACATGCATGTTGACATTTTCATTATATTGGAGTTTAAGTTGTCCCATTTTGTATGACAAAGGGCCTCTTATTAATATATAATATTATAAAGTTTTGTATTATATTGCATTCTCGAATGTCATTGTGAAATGTTATATTGCTAATGAAATATATGGATGATTAAATATTACAATACATGCAGAAATTTTATGATATAACAAATTAATCCAAACACAATAATTAAAATTCAATTGAATACTACTATAAAAAATATTTCATTTTTTGGCGAATAATTGAATTAACCAAAATAAAAAATAAAATATAGATATTACATTGTGATGTCAGTTTTTGTTATTCACCAAACATAACATAATTTGTGGTGTTTTCGATCGTTCAAATTGCATCAGTGTGTGTAATACCATGTTGCACCGGTGCACAAAAAGCAACAGGAGCCCGGTGCAATGTAATACTCATCGCACACACCGATGTTTTGTGTGATGATACACTTCGGTGCACTATGATATATTAAAAACCCTGTTAAATTTTAAAAATATAGCTACACGCAATGTCTCAGTCAATTTTACTGGTGTGTTTATCTTCTCTTATCACACTGATTCTTTGTAATATTTAGGTCGCACCAGTGTTATTTTTTGTATACAACACTGGTGCAATTAAATCATGTAAGCACCGATGCTAGTGATGGTAAAACACATAGGTGCATATAATGTTATAAAGTAATGGTTATTGCAATAATTTTAGCGTGCATCGATGCGTATAATGGTTTCAAATATTCATGTGCACCAGTGCTTTATGTTTCTTTTAAATGCATTGGTGCATTTTGTTGTTACTCACAAGCCGGTGTGTTTGTGTAAATAAAGCGCATCGAAAAAAATAACCTTTGCAAAAGCCTCTGTTTGACGAGTTTTTTTAGTTATAATATATATCCATAAAAAACTCCACTAAAACATATGGTAATGTTTGCAGAGGTTGTAATGGAGGTTTTTCTAACATTTTTTCCCAATCTGGTAACACTAAAAACCTTCGTTGTAACCTCTGTTGTAGGGCCTTTTCCTTGTAGTGTATTTTGCAATAAATGATGGCATACAACATTATAATAGACATTGTTTGACTTCTCTTTCACCTTATTGCTTGTATTTTTTATGCAAGAGCAACAATAAAATCCTATGTTAAATAAAATGAGGAAGAATTAGAAGTTGAATTTCCTATTTCAATTGTAGCTAAGGAGGAGCATGTTTCTTTTGGTCACATAAGATTTTTTCATGATATAATACTATGCTCCAAAATAAGAACAAATCATGGATTTGAGAAGCTATCATGGTGTCTATTTAGAAAAAGACACTCATCTATCAATTATTTTGACTTGGTTGAGTAGCACCATTGATGTAGAATGCGACATAACATTGTCCAAAATAATGCACCTGCCTTGAATGCATTTTTTTGCAGTGTTAGAGAAATTTTTTTCCCAAGGAAAAAAAGCTGATTATTTTATTAAATCTATGAAAGTCTTTACAAAATTTGTATGCATTTATTTACATATCGCTGAATACAGCCAAAAAAAACTGTATCAGTAACTGTTTTCAGAGAAAATTCTGACGTATAGTCTGAACATCACTGTCTGGGTCAAGAACTGAGCCAAAAAACCCAGAGAAGAGATCTTTGTAGCTGCTGATTTTACATCAAGGAGACCGTGTCTAAAAGTTTCTAGGAAAAGTCCCAGTCCTATAACCTGAACTTCTTTTGCTGCGTTGGGTGCTTGTGCCAAAAATTCCAGAGTGAAGGATCTCTGTGTGCTTGCATCTTTGAATAGGGAGCTTTTTCATGTTGCTTCAAAAAAGAGTGAAGTAGTCAGGAAAATCAGCCATCCTGTCTTGCAAGAAGGGATTCTGCAAAAGGTCTATGATAGAATTCATAAACTTCCCCTTCCTTATGTTCAAAAAATTTCCAAGTGCCGAAGGCCATCCCTACCCCTTCTTTTGAGAGGCGACCAACTACTGGATTCCGTTCCCTGTAGACATGACGACATGAAATGTGATCAAAAGATGTCCAAAGTATTCTTACTTCTTCATACAGAGTAAAAAGTGCAAGAGTTCTACAATGTTGAACTTTATTCACCTAGTTTATAATAATGAGTGAATCTCCAAATATCTAAAGGTTTTACTAGCCCTTTTCTAGTGCAAATTGGAGAAGGAGTTTTAGAGACATAAGTCCCACAAAGTTGTTTGTGCCTTCCCCGAGGCCCACTTGGATCTGGAAGTGGTGGTTTGGGGTTAAGTGGAGGGTGGCACCACCCCCGCAGACAAGGTTCTGAGAGGCTCCATCAAAGAAAGCCCAAGGCATGGTGTGATATACCTGTTCTGCTGTGATGATCCTTACCAAAGATGCATCCTTAGATTGCGGAAAGTAAGAAAGGATATCCAAGACTTGTTTTGTTGTGACCTCTGGTGAAGAGGCTTTATATTGGAAAATTGCTTGATTTCGAGCGATCCATATCCCCCAGATGTGAATTAGAGGAAGAGCTCTTATATGGGCCAGTTGAGAGGTGTGAAGCCACGTTTTCTAGGTATCTTCCAGTGTGGGTCCAGTCCACATGTATCTCTGATTTGTCATTGACTGTGAGTTTTGCCAAACCTGGGTGGAGAATGGACAATTAAGGAAGAGGTGGTTAGCATATTCCTCATTGTTTTTGCACAATGAGCACCATCCTGGCCCCTCTATGGATCTTTTTTTGTTTTATCCCAAGTTGGAGTTTTTTTGTCCAAAGTGCACCACATGAACACTTTTGCTTTCAAAGGGAATTTGAGCTTCCAAATCCCTGGCCGCCACCATTTAGGTTCATCTTGGAAGATGGTTAAACATAGCTGTTGGTATCCTATTTTTGGTGTGTAGCTTCCATGAGCAGCATGTTCCCAGACTAGCTCGTCTTCTCTATATGTGATTCTGATATGGGCTAGTCAGAGTGCTGTGGTGTACCTATTCCTGTCTTGGACCCACTGAGGTGGAATTTCAAGTTCCCGGCCTCCCATCCACCCTTGTTGCCATATATTTGTAGCAGCTAGGTCATCAATTTGGTTTAAGTGAAAGAGACCATTTTGTTGAAGGTGTTGAACTAGTTATGGAGGTAATAGGTGGCTGAGCTGACTATTTGGCCAAGGATCAGTTCCTATCCTTACATTTGACCCATTTCCCACCTTCCAAAAGAGGCCATTCCGAATTAAATGGAAAGCATTGCAGATTTCCTTCCAGATGATTGAGCCTGCTCTTGATGGGATGGTAATTGAGTTTCTGATCCAGTCCCACAAGAGTACTGGACTTACATATTTATGGTAGAACACCTTTGACCATATACTTTTTGTTGTGATGAGCCTCCAACCTGCTTTTGCTGCCAATGCTTTGGCGAAGAGATTGGTGTTCTTTATCCCCCATCCTCCTAGTGATTTTGGTCTAGCTATTTGGTCCCATTTTACCCATGGAAGCACCAGATGTTCTTTCTTTCTTGTCAAGAGAAATTTTGAGCAAATTTTCCTTGTTTTCTCTAGGATGGATTTTGGTATCCAAGCAAGTGACATCCAATAGACCGGGATTGCTTCCAGGACCGACTTAACTAGAACTAGTCTTCATGCTCTCGAGAGCCATCTGTTGCACCAATTGTTTACCCTTTTCTCCAATTTTGCCACAAGCCAATTCCAGTCTTCTTTTTTATAGAAATTTGGCTTGAGTCTAAGTGACTAGGAAGGGGAAAAGGGTCAAGAATCTTCGAACAGTGTCTTCCTCCATGTTGAAGGCGGTGAGAGAGGACTTATGTTCGCTTAATATCATCCCTATAGCTTTGCATAAAGTCTTCATAACTATTGAAAGCTTTTCTGCCTCTCAGAGTGTGCCATTACATAAAAGAAGAATGCCATCTACAAATAAAAGATGGGTGATATTGAGATTATTTGCTAATTTGATCTGTTGAAGATGACCTCTTCTCTTTGCATCTATAATGGCTCTGCTTAGGCCTTCTGCTATCAACAAAAATAGAAGTGGGGAGAGGGGACAACCCTGTCTTAGCCCCCTTTCTGAGTGAAAGAAAGATGAAGCAGAGCTATTTATGAGAATTGCAAAGGATGTTGTGGATATGTAGGCAAAGATCCACTTTATTACACAATAGTGGAAACCCAGATGAGTGAGCAGAAGCCTTAGGTAGATCCAACTTGCTTTTTCAAAAGACTTTGATAGATCCATCTTTAGGATTTCTCTGTTTGATTTTTTAACCTTTACAATGTGATACCTTCTTGAGCCACACCTATTGCTTCATGTATTTGCTTGTCCTACATGAAACCAAACTGTTCATGGGAGATGATTTTTGAGAGAACCTTTTTTTAGCTACAGAGCAATCACTTTTTCTATCACTTTGTAAGTAATGTTGCAGAGGGAGATGGGTCTGAAATCTTTGAGGTTGACCGAGTTGTCTCTTTTAGGAATAAGTTCCAGGAAGGTTGTGTTGAGGGGTAGATGGAGGAGGTTAGGGCCTATTGTGTCATAAGCTGCCAGAAAAAAAATTAATGGTCCACCCATCTGGGCCCGGGATTTTATCTTTCTGGAAACTATGGAGGATGGTTTTCAAGTCCTCTTCCGAAACTTCTTCCATTAGGTATGAATTGTCCTCTTCTGAGATTCTTTCAAGAAAGAAGTGGGTTGTCTGGATGACTTCTACAATAGTGGCTTGTTGATCTGCTATGAAAAGGGTTTCAAAGTAGGATTTGCCAATTTATGCCATTCCTTCAAAGGTGGTAGCTGGTTCATCAGCTGAGTTTCTTAGTTCCCAGATTATGTTCTGTTGTTTTCTCCCTCTGCTATGAAAAGGGGTTCAAAGTAGGATTTGCCAATTTATGCCATTCCTTCAAAGGTGGTAGCTGGTTCATCAGCTGAGTTTCTTAGTTCCCAGATTATGTTCTGTTGTTTTCTCCCCTTTGCAAAATCCTGAATTTTTTTTGTGTTGTCATCTCCAGAGGTCATCCATATAGCTCTACTTTTCAATCTTGAAATTTCCTCCTTTTCCTCTAGAAGCTTTCTTCTACTTGACTCTAGAAAGATCAATCTTTCCTTTTCTTCCTGTGTTGAGAGTCTTCCCCCTTATGAGTTGTGGATTTCATCTAGTTCTGCCTCAGTCTGGATAAGGGCTTGATCATCCTAGAGTTTTTTGTTTTTTTCCCAATCCTTCAGAAGATTCTTGATGCAAGCAAGATTTTGCACAAAGTGGGTTGTAGCATGCGATCCAACTTCTACTCCACAAAGGATCCAGTTAGAGTGTATGAGCCCGAGGACTTCCTCATGTTTTAGCCAAGCTGCACAAAATTTAAAAGGACTGGCTAGTTTTTTAGGATTTCTCATTAATTCCAAGTAGATGGGCAGATGACCTGAGTCAGCTTTTGAGTCTACCCATTATTTGAATTGCAGATCTTTTTTGATTAGGCTCCCCCCCAACAGAAATCTGTCTAATCTTTTTTCAATTCGATTTTCCCCAGATCTTCTATTTGTCCATGTTGGCTTAAGCTTTTGTGGTTCCAGATCCACCAGTTTAAGGTTCTGGAAGAGGTTTTTGAAGAAAGCAGCCAATGAATCCATTCTTGCATTTGGGCCCCAGATCTCATGGCCTCCAAGAGTGAAATTGAGATCCCCGCCAATCACCACATTGTCTCTTTTAAGGAACTGGGAGGCTTGTACTGATTCCCAGAAATCCACCCTGTTATTGTAAGGCCCATAAATGTAGGTTTAGATGTAAGTTTGCTTCTGCCTAGAGAAATTCCATCCCCATGCCAAAGGAGACCCCCCATGAGTTTACACAACGTAGAATGGAGGGGTTCCATCCTATTGCTAAACCTCCTGAGTGTCCTTTTGCACTTTGGGATAGAAAAGAGAAATTGCTTAATAAAGATGATAAACAAGATGAAACCTACGCTTCTGTACCTAGGGTTTCTTGTAGAAGGATGATATCTTGTTTTTGAACATGTATCATCCTTTTTAGGGTAAGTTTTTTTTTTTTGGTAGTTGCCAGACCCCTGCAGTTGAGAGAGAGGATTTTCATTTGGGAACCCCTTCATGGTTTTGCATTGCTCTAAGTGCCCAAAAAGAGTTTTCTGCTTGTCGTTTGCTTGATCCCAAAGTGCTTTTTGCTAAGCAAAGGAGAGGAGAGAGGGTCTACCTCTTCCTTTTCCTCTGGTTGGGAGAATAGGGTTTGAGCCCAAGCCAAGGAGGGAAGGTGGGGGGATTGCTCGAGTTGGGATGTACCTTGAGCGAAGATGAAATTCGACTGGGGATGTGGATGCAGGTGGAGGAATAGGGTCAAATAGGATTTGTGTATCAGAGGTTGTGGGGAGGAGGAGGGTATCTCCTGTGAGGGAGAAGGGGAGGGAATCACTTGTGCAGGGGGGGGAGAGGGTTTTTCATGTGGAGACAGGGAGTGATCTGTGATTAAATTGCTTGCAGATGAACGTACAATATCATTTAAATTTAAAGTATTTAATTGTTATTTTAGGGAAAGAACATGAGACATACCTGAGTGGTGTGGAGTGCCCCCTTCAAGATGAGAGCTTGCCTGTTCTTCCAGAGGTTTCCAAGGCTAAACTGGCACAGATGTTGATGCCCTCGATGCTGATCCTTTCATCCCTTTGTCCATTGGTTCCTCTTCCCTAGGGTATCTCCTTTTTTGTGCAGGGGCTGTGGAGGAGGTAATAGGACACTTTCTTGCCAAATTCCCTACTTTGTGGCATCGATGACATCTAAAAGGTAAACCCTCATAGTCCAAGGGTTGTTGCCAAGTTATAGTACCCCGAATAAGATTGATGTGCTCCTTGAGCTTCGTCCTGATATTCATAGATACCAAGGTTCGTACCACTACTCTTCGGTGAGTTTGTAGATAGGAAAAGTCTGCTTCCAGGAAATTCCCAATTGCATTTCCAAGGTCTTTCAACAAGGCTGAGTTCCATAATTCCAGCGGGAGGCCTGGTAGACGTACCCAGACGAGCACTCTGTCCATTTTCTCACTGTCAGCATAAAAAAGAGGTGTCCATTTCTTAAACAGAATGGGTATCGTTCCATAAAACCAATTTTGACTCAAAATTTGGTCCGCTTCTTGCTTGTTGCTAAATGTAAAACTATACCAGCCTTTCGACAAGCCGCTTACCTCTGCCGTAGCCGATAATTTCCCCATCCAGTTCGTGTGTACCTAGGCCTTCATTTATTTTTTTATTAGGGTTGCTTCCCCTTATCTTCCCTACAATCACCCAGTCAGCCATATCTTCCACCTCTTCTATGGCCACATTAACACTGTAGACAAGATTTAGGTTTTCACCACTTGGAGCCAGGCATTTGTTTTGCCTCTTTCGCCTAGGGATTCCATTTTCATCCTCCTCATCCAAAGAGATTCATGTTGAAGGGTTGTGACCAGTGTCGGAGCTGGAGACTGGAAGGGTTTCTTGTGGCCCTGCTTCCTTTAGCACAGAATTGACGAAACCTTCTGCGTTGGGGTCTCTGTCTGTCGGTAATGTTGTTTCTGTAGGGAGTGGTTTAGAGCAGCTGGATTCAGAATATCCCCTATTTTTGGAAGGGTTTGTCCAAGAAGAGTGGTTCAGAGCAGCTGGATTCAGAATATCCCCTATTTTTTGGAAGGGTTTGTCAAAAAAATGTTCATGTGTTGAAAAAACCCTTCCACTAATGCCAGATACAGAAAAAAGAGGGGATTCCGTCATTTGGTTATGCGACAAAGACCGTTGATGGTGAGAGAAATGTATTGATCAACAGGTTTTCCTCCTCCTTGCTTTCCATGGTTGCGACAGTCCTTCTAGTTGTCAGCGTATCCGTTGATGGTGGAGGCAATCACACGGAGGTTACTACGGTCGGGCAGACCGAGGCAGTTAAAATGGATTTACCCTGCCACGGGTCATCCGAGTAGTCTAAGATATCCATTTCCTCCCTATACTCCATAAAAAACCCAAAAGATTAAAAACCACATTTTCTTTCATTTTCGACAAATTGCCTCAGTCTTTCCCGACCCTTGCATCTTTGGCCATAGAACTCCCAATATAAGTTCTGTGTTAGAGAAATTGCTATGGATAAATAATTGAACTTTTAGCTTTTAAGTTACATGCCTATCTATTATCTATCTTTCCTCTAGTCTTCGAGAGTTTTGGGTATACATTATCTAGCATTTTTTAAAAGTTACATTCTTGTCTATTGTCTATATTCCCTCTTATCTTTCATACTTTTGGGTATGCATTGCCTAATTTTTTTTTAGTATAATTAGTTTATTATTATTATTATTATTATTATTATTTATATTAGACTAGTGTAAGTGAACATATCTTAAAACTAGGAAAACATTTCTAGGTTTCAAGTTGCATGCTCACACATTGTCTATTTGAATTGCAATTATCAGTTGTCCTAATGTTTTTTTTCCAAATTTCATTTTATATTCCTTGGTGTCCTTCTCTTGTTTAAAAGGCCAAGAAAAGGGTACTAGTAACAAAGAAGAGGGGAACAGTAAATTGCAAGTACATATTAATATTTTTGTGTGTGTTTGTATCTATGTTTATTTTTTGTTTGCAATTACCATTTGGATAAAGGAAGCAGAACATAAAAGCCTATAAAGTAGAGTTTTTAAAGAATCACAACATAGATTGTGATGTTGAAGACCTCATAGAGACCTTGTCTCATTAGAGATGCAATCATCTTCAACTTCCATTCTGAATATCTTGTGGATGGAGTAAGAACATGAACTAATAATATCGAATCCATGTGAAGTTGAACCTGCAAAATATCACTGCAAAACCAAAAATATTCGAACTATGTTAGAATCATGCCTTCCCTCTCGACATGAACACTTTCTTAGGGTCCGTCATGCCCACACCACCACTCTGAATAAATTCAGAGGAAGTAAGGCACTCTTTGTGGGACTTCTGTGGAAACCCAACTGCTTCTGGTGTTAAATGGAGAGTAGAGAGACATGAAGCTTGCTTGAAATGGCTATGAGACTGAAATTATTGATCCAGTGAATAGGAATGAATTATACAAACTGAACAAATCAAATCTCACAGGAAACATACAAGTATTTCTCAAAGAATTACAATATTATCTTCATTAATTAATCCGGTGTTACAATAGAGTTACATAAGGAAGAATTCAAATTCCTTAGGGAGGAATTCGAATCTACCAACTGGATGTGACTGTATCTGTCTGACTAGCTAACTAATGGTGTCTCAATCAATATCAGAGTCCAAATGGTTAACTCCGGATGTCTAATCAAGTCACATAATTGGTAATAGAGAGTTAACTTAGTCTAACTGAAGTGGTAGGTGAGCAAAGGCGCCTTATCCACATGCAGTCATGTCTAACTGGCACTAACTGAGCTGATTATGATCTAACTGAAAGTAGCTGGAAAATAACTAAAGTTCCAACTCCAACTGACTGAAGGAGGTTGGTGTCGAGACTCCTAGTGGCTCCTAAAATGTAGGGAATGGCCTAGGAGGCGCCTAAACTGATGCATGCAAGTGCAGTCAGTGGCAGTTAGCCTCTACCAGTGTTCCCCACACTCTAGCAACTGGTACATGTGGTCCCATTAGGCCAAGTGGACCCAATGGTACTAGTGGACCCAATAATTAAATAAAACTCCTAAGTTAGGCTAAAATAATCTAATAGAGAGTTTGGTCAAGGGAGGATTATAAATCCTAACAGGGTCACGCTTACATCAAGTAAGGGAAGAACCAAAACACTTATAGGTAAATAATGAGATGAAATAGGGCCTTAAATAGAACTTACCACACTCAGTCTACTCTATATATCATAACAATTTTATGAGATTTTGTTCAATTAGAACATAACAAACCAATGTACTCTATATATTATAACATTTTTATGAGATTTTGCTTAAATAGAAGAACAACACTAGTTTAGTATATTAAAAGGATATGCGTTGGAAAAATTGATGAAAGCGTGTTTAATGAAAAATACCAACCATTTAATGTTTACATCTTGAGTCAAGTAAGTGAGCCAAGATGAACACGTGAGTTAAGCAAAATAGGGAGAGGCTTGAGCAAGTGTTGTTGATCCCATAGGGAGAAAAAATCAAATGAGTGAAGAGTTGAATAGAGAAAGACATGAGTAAGTAGCATCGAGCTAGATAGGGAGATTGAATCCACCAAGTGAAGAGTTGAATAACCATAAGTACAAGGATATACAACATTGATGCCATGACTTGTCACGAGCTTGGCATGCACTTGCTTTTCTACGGTCTGCTAATTCATGTGGCATTGCCCAGATGGCTCCCAAGGGCATGGCCAACTTGGGTGCACTCCGATAGACTACGCCTCTCAATCCTATGGAAACATTAACTTGTGAAATCTTGTTATACTTAGCCAACTTATGTTACTATGTGTTAAGTTAATTTCAATGAACAAGCAGAATGCAAGTAAAGTGCAAAGAACACAAGGGACCAAATAAGCAGGTGTCATGCACTCCCAACAAGACGTGCCATGGTTTATGTAAATATCATGAAATATTTCAGATTTACAACAAGGTGGAGGCACCCAATCAACAACACTCCCTGCATGAGAACAAACAAGCCTCACATGTAGAAACCCCACAAATTTACATCCACATAGAAAATTCCATGAAACCCAAGACATACTTCCTGCCTAAAGCAACACACACCCTTGTGTCCTTCTAGCTGTCGTGACACCCAAAAAATTTGGTTTCTCCTTAGAGCTCTTCATTGTAAATCTACTTCCACTTCTTCTTTAGTTGAGCCTTTTCGTGCCTTTATACGTGTTAGGCGTGCCGATGGGGTGACCCTTGCTTGGTCACCCACTAAGGCTCTTTTCCTTAGCGCACATGCTATTTCTCTCTCATGGTTGTTTTCCACTCAAGACTTTGATGACACCCATTGGAACTTTTCTTTGTTGCCGAAGCCTTGGATGCGCCTTTCAATGCCCACTTGTCTTGCCAATGCGCTCATCTTTGCTTCTGATGCGTCCTTGTCGATCCACTTTCCAGTTGACATGCTAGTCCATGCTTAATCTAGCCGACCGACGCTTCTTGCCTCTTGTTTGCTTCTTCGCCAAGTCATGTAGAGCACCCACTTTCCCACTTGCCTTGGTCGCTGCTCACTTCATTGATGTGCCTTGTCCGAGCACCCAATTAGACGAGATCCCAACTCAATTGTCGAACTGTGTGCTGATTGAATTCCTTGCTGAACAAGTGATGATTCCCAATATTTCCATGCTCTACGCCCATGGTGTTTGGGAGCGTGCCCATGCTATGTTTCCCATGAGTCGGGATTCCAACTCGTGTATCTCTTACATCCAACCGATTTTTCGTCTCGCCATGCCACTTATGTTGTGAAGCTCTGTTGAGCTACCACATGGTGTTGATGGGATCATCGGTGGATGATGCAACCACATTTCTAATGTGATGGATGGATTCTCCTGTGGGTCGAGTTCCTGTACCGTGGATGCATGCCCTCATGCATGCCGATAGGAAACCGCATGACAGACCAACTCTTAGAGTGAAAATGACTAATTGACCTGCCATTAATGGTGCTGAAGGTGTCCAAGTTTGGTTCCTTATAGGAGTGAGGTGCGACAATCGCCCAGGGCACCCGAGCCATTACATCCTCCCCTACTCAAAATTGTTTCCATCTCGACAATGCCATCTTCAACTCACTCTGCTATTGAAGATACACCTTGTTGATTCCTACTACATGCAACCAACCGAACTATCCACTCTTTGTGCTTCCCTCTTCTAGTGCACATTCTCCATTATGCTTCATTCCTCCCAACTTCCCGAGTGATCAGTCCGTTCAATCAGAGTCTCTCGATGATTGTTCCAATTCCCTCTCTACATGAGCTTTTGCACCAAGTGCCTGTTGCAATGTGAAACCAACTTGCTACCGATCTCTTCATGGATGATGTTCCAACATTCTACCTTGCTTGGAGCATCCACAACCACGCCCATCATCACCATAGGTAGGGGGTTGTTGTTCTATAATTCACTAATAAAGTGGGTGATGAGCACTTCGGGCCATCAGCCCTGCCAACCTTTTCCTTGTCTTCTACTTTCCTGTTGAAGTAAATAAGGAAATACACGTTCCCACTAATGGTGCCATCAACTTCAACAAACAAGCGTCGAGCCTGTAGGTCGTCTAACTAATACTGTCCATCCACATTCAAAGTGCCTAAGTCTAATCTAGGTGCTACAATAACTGCTTGCACTACTGCAATGCAACCTTCTTGACAACACTTGTGATTTTCCATGGCCATGAAAAACCCAACAAGATTCTCTAAGCTCGTCATAGTTGAGTCCACTATCCCTTCCATGGCCGTCATCCGCTGCTCAAGCATTGGGCCTGTAGATCGTCTAACCAAGACTGTGCATCCGCATTCAAAGTGCCTAAGTCTAATCTAGGCGCTGCAATAACTGCTTGCACTACTGCAATGCATCCTTCTTGAAAAAACTTGTTCTTTTCCATGGCCATGCAAAACCCAACAAGCTTCTCCAAGCTTGGCATAGCTGAGTCCACTATCCCTTCCATGGTCGGCATCTGCTGCTCCAACTGAACGACATCTTCCTTGCTTTCCTTCTCCTCTCCTTTCCCAACATTGTTGTGAGGATCAACTACACCAGGGGGGAAGTCACTGTCATGGATGTGACTCTACTTCCTCCCAATAGTCTCTTCATGGTCTTCACGTAAATCTGGTCTCCTTGTGACATGATGGCTAAGCAATCTAAGTGTGGTATAGGAATCGCCTTTGCCTTGCGCACAAACTTGTATCCCAACACCAATGTCAAAATATTCTAATGGTACAATGGCGAAGCTTGTCTTCCCAGAACATTCCCCAATCTCAAATGAAACTTGGTTAGCTACACCAACCACTTTCTCCACTTGAGAATTGACTGCTTTGAACGGAGTCTGCCCCAACTCAATTCCTAGCTTGAGCCATCTTGCCACTTCCTCTTTCACAAAATTGTGTGTGGTACTGCTGTCAACCAATGCCAGAACCTTCTTCTCATTAATCTTTGCATGAATGAATCCCAATTGAGCGAAGTATGCATCTATGCTTGTCATTGGTTCTTCCTCAAGAACTACATTGATGACCAACAACACTCCAACAATTGGTTCATGTGCTATGACAACCACCTTTTGTGGTCACATAGGGAAGTTTCTCGCATAGTGGTCCTTCACACATATATAGAAAGAACCGTCTTCATCATTTCCTTGGGTGCTTTAGTGCTCTTAGGCCTCTCATCCTCACTTTGGTTCCCCTATTTCATCTTGCCCTTGAAATTCTTCTTGTTGAACTTTCCTTGGGCCTTCTCATTGCCTTCGTTTTTCTCCTTGGTCTTCTCGTCCGTCCAGAAATGCAACAACTTATCTGCCACCAAGATCACATTTGCAAGCATCTTGAATCCTTGGGATCGCATATATTCTTGCACCCATGTTTGAAATCCCTTTATGAAGTGATACAAATGATCCTCCTTATTGATATCCTTGATTTCTATCATCAGACCTATGTAAGCCTTGATGTAAGTATGGACCCTTCCTTCATGCTTGAGTTTCATCAACTCATTTCAGGATATCCACTCTTGGTTACCTGAGCCAAATTGATTCTTCAAAGAAACCTTAAGTTTGCTCCCACTTTTTGATTCGCTCCTTAAACTTTCATGCATTAATGCCTTCTGCACTATTTCTCCACCATAACTTAGTCATTTTGGTGATAAACATGACAACATCATTTACTTTGGACTCGTCTAAGATTTCATTCATCTGTTCCAAATACTGCTCCACATATCAATAGAAAATTTCCCAACAGCTTGGCATCCCTCATGCCATCATAAAGTTCCGGTTCTTTCAAGCAAGTCTTCGAGTTCGCACTGGTTGCATGCCCTCTAGCCACAATAGGCTTTAACAAAATGATCATTTCATTTTGTCCTTCAATAACCTTGCGAAGCTCTATCACTATCTCTTCAATCTTCTCAATTCTTCCTTCAAGGTCATTCCTACCCAAAACGTGTCATTAGAGTGTCTCCACTGCATCAACAAAATCTCCAAGGTTCACAGTCATGTCCCTAAGATCTAATGTGACTTCCAAATGCACAACCTCATTAACTTTTTCCACCATCTGGTTGTAGTGGGTCCTTCATTAGCTAAAATTGGTCTCTAGGGTGTCCAACCTACGAGCTTACTGGCAGAGCACCACATCGGTTAGATTGAAATTCCACACCGTGCCAACGGGATCCTCAGTGGGTGATGCGCCCGCACATCCAATGTGTTGGGTGACTTATTCTATGGGTTTAGCACCCCTTCTATGGACGCATGCCCTCATGCATGTTGACGGGAAACCGCATGACATACTAACACTTAGAGTGAAAATGAATAAGTGTCTTGCCATACACGATGCCAAAGGTGTCCAAGTCAGGTTCCTTTGATGAGTGAGGTGAGACAAGCGCCCAGGGCACTTGAACCATTACATGACTGACCATAAGTGTCATGTCCCCATCCCAGTGAGACTACTAGTTGACAATGTTTCACCCACCTACTATTTACCTAGGTTGGGAAGGAGGCATTAAATCTTGCAATAAGAGATCTATGGGACCCAAGAGAACCTTATTTTGTTATTTACACATTAAATTGGGTCATATAAATAATAAATATAGAGAAAATAAAGTGGCATTGCTTCATAAGGACATTTGGACGTTCATGGAGACCTTGGGTGGCTAGATTCTTCCTTACACAAGTCACGACTTAACCCCAAATTCGAAATTATGAGTAATGGAACGTTCATGTAAGGTGAAGAGGTGTCAAATAACATATCACTATACCAAGGATTCAGATGGGTGAACAGGATTAACTCCCCATAGAAGAGGAAGAGGCTAGGAAGAAACTATGTGCCACTTAGAGAGAGATTCCCCGCTTTTTATGACAACAATAATAAAAGATTCTATAACAAGTCAGACCTGATTGCAGACCTGATTGAAAGTATATGACAATCTAACATGTTAGGGATAAAAATATCCTCCAAGAGGGTGCACTTGGGGCTTGGTGGAAGCAATTCAAATTTGGAGGAAGATGAAGGGTTGAGGAGAAGGACAGGTGTCAAGGAGGTTACTAAACATCAAGGATGAGTTGGAGGAAGCCTATGGCATTGAATTCGACCTTTGAGGACCTTAGGATGGTTATAAAAATATTTCATGAGGAATGCGAATGACTTTTGATCATTTGAGATTTGCCTTTGGCATTTTGGAAAGCACTGCCTTGTCCATTGCACGGTGATTGCACGGTGGGTGCTCACTTACCCTGCTAGTGAGCCAATTTGAATGAGATTCTAATCCAAGTTGGCTGTGGGAGAGGCTGACCTTACCTATCATGTGGATACAAATGGAGTTTTTTAACTGTAGATAGGAGGCTGCTACTGTTCGTGACCCATCTCTCCTCCCATTCTCTCAATCCCCACTTCAATATTTCCATATTTCTCTATGATGGCGCACTTGTGTAAATGGTGGTTGCACCCCATTGGGTCCAGTTGATTCCAAATCATGGGTGAATGATTTATGGCTCTGTTATATGTCTCCCATCCTCTCTATAAGTCGAAATCAGCAGAAATACATATGCAAATGTCCACATTTCCAAGCTTTGTTGTGACTAGTTTCCATGTGTTGATCTCCCATTTCAATGGAGTTGTATATCTGATGTATGTTGCGACTTGGATCTGATGTTATATTATTTTAGTGAGATATTAATATTATTTTAATGTTATATATTCATTATTCTCCATTTTGAACGATTATATACACCATTTGTGAGTCAAAGTTGAGCTCTTACATGTCATTTTCCTTAAGCAAATATCACTGAATTTATACATTCGAATCTGAAGCTTTACACCTCTGTCGCAGAAATATTAACCATAAAAAATTACATTAAATTAAGTCTAATAACAGTCCCAATACTCTTTTTTACAATTTTGGAGGGTCGCATAGGAGTTGGAGAGCCATTTCTGCTCACACCCTAGGGGGAATTGCACCACAAATTACTAGTAATTTTACCATTTTTTCCAACGTTCCCAAATCAAGTTACAGATGTATATAACCTATAATAAAGTTATCAGAGAGTCAATTTAGTGGTCCTAAGACTCCCCATATCAGTCCATACCAAATTTGAGACCCTCTTGTGCCATTAGAATCCCCTAGAGTCGAGACTAGTCAAGACAAATTTTCCCGAAATTCTGACTTTGTTGGGAATTTTTGAATTGGGTCATTATAGTGGTATCAGAGCATGATATTAGAACCTTTTAGAGTTATATATTCATATTTCCAAATTAATACCTCCCTCCATTAGACACTGAGACTGGAGACCTTAACAGTGAAAGGGAAGGAAGTGGAGAAGTTAGTTTTTTTTACAAGGAAATTGTGGCAAAAATAGGATTGGGAGATATGGATGACAAAGAAAAAAATGAGGACCTTAAAAAATTCATTAAGGCTGCTCTTGAAGGCATGAAAAAACATTTTATGCAAGGTTTCAAATTGTTGGCTAGCCAACTTGGGAGCAAGTCAACACCCGTGAGTAGTAGTAGTACACCCCATGATGAGAAGAAGACCCATGGGGAAGCCATTTTTTCAAAGATTGGGCCTCATAACCGATCCCATGAGTTAAAGAATCAGAATGGACCCGTAATAACTAATTTTTTAGAGTCCAAAGAAGTCCCTTACACTACTTATGATATGAGGGAAGCAACAAATGATTCGCATCAACTAAGTGATGAATGTAGGCCCAAGTTCTACGTTTTGATCAATTCATTAGAGCCTCTATCTAGTTTAAGCAAGGAGGAAATGGAAATAGGGCACCTCCTCTTAATCATGAATTAAATTACAACATGGGAAAGTAACTATTCCTTCCTTAAGTGTATATTTCCAGTTAAATCCTATGGTTAAAGAAGATGCATTGAAAATTGTCATTTTGCATCTTGAAGGGGAAGCTAGTGATTGGTGGTTCCATGGTATTAGAACCTTGGGACATGATCATATTTTATCTTATGAGGGTTTCTCCAATGCATTAATGGAGAGATTTGAGAGGAAAGACCACGAACTTCCTTTCAAAGAACTAGCACAATTGAAGCAAGTAGGAACTCTTGTAGCATATATGTTAGAATTTGAAAAGCTTCTAATAATAGTTTCTGATGTAACTATGGCTAGGTTGGTTTTATAATTTACTAAAGGATTGAAAAAACCTTTGAGAGGGCTCATGAAGGCCCACAATATACCACATTGAAGGATGCCATGAATTTGACAAGAGATTTGCAGAATGTGTTGCCAAGAACCAAATACCCCACTAAGCCAAATTTTCCTTCCAAGTTCAAGGAAGGTAAGAAACCATGGAAAAAGGACACCTCTACCAAATAAAATAAAGGAGGACCAAGCAAACAAGAACTTAGAAGAAAGAAGTTATGTTTTACATGCCAACAACCTTGGGTTCTGGAACATAAATATGCCAAGGGGAAGGCACACTGCATTGGAGTTTTTTTGAAGATGATGAAGATGGCGAGGAGGAGGAAAAATCACAACTTGTAGCCCAAGAAAAGGGGTATGAAATAATAGAAGAAGAACATCCCACTCTCGATACAAGAAAAATTGTAGCACTCTCAAGTGTACCTAGATTCCACACCTTGAGGCTCAAGGGTAACATAGAAGACTAAAAGGTCACGGTTTTAGTGGATGGAGGAGCCACTCATAACTTCATAGATGCAGCCTTGGTGGAGAGGAGAAAGTTACAAGATGAAACTTTTGATGGTTTTACAGTCATCATTCCAGGTAATAATTCTATGGAATGCACTAAATGGATTCCAAAGCTTCAAGTTACTCTACGAAATCATACTATCACTGACAGTTTTTATGTAGTCAATATGACTGATACAAATGTGGTTTTGGGATCACAATGGTTGTATTCTTTAGGGGAGGATACAATGAACTATCAAGTCCTAAAATAAGGTTCAAAAATTTGGAAGGAAAACCAATCTTGTTGAGGGGAACACACACTTACCCAAATCAAGTGGTGTCCTCTCAGAGCATGAGGTCTATCTTGAGGCATGGAGACATAGATTGGGTTGTTGAATGTTTAATTACATCTCCTAAACCTCACTTGAAGGTTTCCAAGCATCCTAAGTGTTAGGATTATATAATCCTCCCTTGCCCATATATAGTATATTCGATAGTCTTTCCTAAATTAGGGGGACATTATTATTGTATTGGAGTGTGGGGAACACATGTAGAGGTTAACTGCCACTTACTGCATGTTCATGCATTAGTTTATGTTCCTTTGAGACCAATCCCTACATTATAGGAGACCACTATGAGTGCCACCAGCAACCTCCATCAATTGGTTGTGGTAGGAAAGCAGTTACGCTGAGTCAAAATCCAGTTACATTAAGTTAGATCACTCTCAGTTAGTCTAGTGCCAGTTTTGCATGGATGCATGGGGAAGTGGCACCTATTTCTACCTACCTCATCAGTTTAACTGATTGTTGGACTTATTTAGACATCAAGAGTTAGACTAGTGGTTCCCATGCAGTGATTTAGACACTCATAGTTAGTTATTCAATCATCCTGAGTTGGTAGATTCGAATCCTATCCACATGATTCAAATTCTCCTTATTGTAATACTGTTGTATTATTGCTGAATTAATGAAGATTAATGTTGTAATTAACTGATCAATTCTTATAATACTTGTCTCAAATTTGTCTTGTTCAATGTACATTGTTCTTGAGATTCCATTGCATAATCCTACTTCACAATTTCTCTCATTTTCCTGTAGATCAATGGTTCACAAATTCAACATGGAATAGAACCTTGTTCAGGCTAGAAACAAGTCTTGTCTGATCTCAATTGTACATAAGAAGCAGCTGAGTTTCCACATAAATCCTGGAATTATAGCCTTTCTCCCTATGAGTTCTGTTCAGAGAAGTCTATCCAGGTGTGAGGGACTCTAAGAAAGTGTACATATCGAGGTGGAAAGGCTTGAAACTGACATGATTGCAAATTGAATTTGGTTTTTTTAGGTATCCACAAAGCTTCTTGAGGAATTGACTGTCTCAACATACAAAAAGATGGATTCTCCAGCTCTCGTACCCTGAATCCTTACACCCTTCAACTACACTGATTGGAGGGCAGATATACAGATCTTCTTGCGCAAGCTTGGATTGTATAGGATGACTATGGGTAGAGAAACTGAGCCCCAACAACATATTGATAAGAACAAATTAATGAATCGGCTTGATGAGGCCTTAGGCTTCATGTGCACCCATATCTCCCGAGATATTTTTTTCCACCTTGAGGGACTAAGGACTCCGAAGGAATATTGGGAGAAGTTTGAATCTTTGTTTGGAAAACAAGATGAGCTTCAAGGGAACATATTGGAGAATGAGCCCATTGCTCTATTCCCCAACAATTTCGAAACTATTAAAAAATTCTTCACAAAATACAAGTCACTAGTACTGCAATGCAAACAATGTGTATTAGAGAGGAAATATGAGCATCTTGTTCTTTCTATACTCAACAAGCTTTCCTTTGAGTACTTAGTATTTGTCTCTACATTCCATTTCGGAAGAGCTTCCATCCCCAATTGGAAGATGCCTTCTCTAGATGCTTTTGTTGAGTCCTTAATACAAGAGAAAGATAAATTGGTCCAAATGGGAGTGATTCAAATCTCCAAGAATCAAACACTCTTGATGGCAGACTCAAACAATGTGCAAGTAAGAGGGAAGCACAAAGGGAAGGATCCCAAAGCCATCGATTCGAAGCCAAAGGAGAATCAGAGATCTTCTGATGGAGCCTCGGGCTCCAAGAAAAAGAAGAAATTCTATAAGGCTAAGTGTCCATACTGTATGAGAGGCTTTCATCCAGAGAGCCAAGGCATGGAGAAGACAATCGACCAACCGTCAACACCTTGAATAGAACAATATTTCTCTTCCACAAAGAGTAAAGAATTTTGATGTTGGACAACCAACATAAGATCATGAGAGGTTCCATACCTCTCTCGGTTAAACTTACTTGGTAGATTATGGAGCATCCAACCACATGGTTGCCTCCAAGGAATTTTCACCACTCTCAATATCTTAGGAGGACCTAGTATTCATATGGGTGACAAATGTCATATCCCAACAGCAGGAAGAGATTCTATTAAAATCCAACATGGAGAGTTTAGAATACTCTATGTCCCCTCCCTTGCAACAAATTTGTTATCTGTATACCAGATGACTCACACTGGCTCACCAAAGCAAGTGGTATTTGGCCATGACTCAGTAGATATCACATATATTTAAACTGGGAAGATTATAGAGAAAGGTATTGCAGACCATGCCTCCAAAGCATATGCATTCTCACATTTCATGCCATACTCAGATCCAATACAAGCACAACTTCTATTCGAAGCAGATAAAGGTATCAAAACCCCTTTACTTCCATTTGCAGATACATATTTATTGTCTAATATTTCAGATTCGGATTTAGATGAAGAGGAAGATCAACATGATATTGATATTGAGCTTACACCTGAATAAGATCTAGATCTATATCCAACATCTATTTCATCTCAGCAGCCTAAATGGGCCCATAAACTCATTAAAGCAGTTGGGGATGTTGTTGGGAATCTAGATGATAGAAGAAGAACGAGGTCCTAGTATCAGAAAGAGTATGCTGCACTGTCCCACACATATCCACTTCTCCTTGAGAGGTGCTTCATGATGTTGGGATCAGATCCTCAAACTTTCAAAGAGGCTTTCCATGATCCAATATGGAAAGCAGTTATGGATGAGGAATTTGATTTGCTACAAGACAAAAAAACTTGGGAACTTGTCCCCTTACCTCCAGGGAGGAAACTTGTTCAGTGCAAATGGATCTACAAGACCAATATAGATTCTGATGGAACCACAACCAAGTACAAGCCTCGGTTGGTGGCCAAAGGATACTCACAGGTTCAAGGATTGGACTATAATGAGACATTCACTCCAATAGCAAGAATGGATTCCATCAGACTTGTCTTGGCAGTTGCAGCTTCAAAAAGGTGGGAGGTACATCACATGGATGTAAAAAGTAACTTCCTCCATGGTGACTTGAAGGAGGAGATTTACATGAAACAAATTGAGGGGTACATTGAGGATTCCTCAGTTTGCAAACTGAGGAAATCACTCTATGGGCTCAAACAAGCCCCAAGGGCATGGTATTCCAAAATGGATTCCTTCCTCATGTCACAGAGGTTTGAAAGATGCAAATCAGATTGCAATGTTTACATGCAAAAGAAAGAGGGATCCTTGTTATTGATTGTGCTATATGTGGATGGATTACTCATTACTAGCATCCCTGCTACTGTATTGAGAAGCATCAAGTCAACTCTAAACAAAGAATTCACTATGACTGATCTTAGACTGTTAAAAAAGTTCATTGGTCTCGAAGTAAGTCAAAAGACTTCAGGAATCATGATCTCACAGTCTAGATACTCATTAGACATGCTTATGATATTCCACATGGTAAACAATAAAACATCCCCTTTTTCCTTTCTATATGGCATCAAGATAGAAGAATGCGGTTCTACACCATTGGTAGACAACACTCTTTTTAAACAACTCATTGGGAGCCTTCTATACCTCACACATTCGAGACCAGACATATCCTATGTTGTGAGTGATGCTTCCAGATATATGCCGGAGCCACATGAGCTCCACTATAAGGAAACAAAACGTATTTTGCACTATGTGCAAGGTACTAGAGATTATGGGATCCATTATGCAGTTGGTGCACAACTTGATATCATAGGATTCATAGATTCAGATTGGGATGGAGATGGGAATGATAGAAAATCCACTTCAGGATTTGTGTTTATGTTGGGATCTGGGCCAATTTGTTGTTCCAGTAAGGAGCAAGCAATACTTGCACTCTCTTCAACAGAAGCATAGTATAGGGGGCTGTAAATGCAACCATTTAGGTAGTTTGGTTGCTTGGAATTTTAATAGAATTTGAGATTCGCACTTCACCTTCAGTGGACATCTACTGTGACAACTAGAGTACCATAAATATATCCAGTGACCTAGTTCAGAATCAATGAACGAAGCACATTGAGGTTCGCATGCATTATATTCAGGAACTAGTGCATGACAAAACTATCACACTGCATTACTGCCCTACAGAGGAGCAAATTGCATATATATTTACCAAGTCCTTCACAGAAAAGAGATTTGTCTTTCTCAGATCTCTTCTCGGTGTAAAGGCTTGATTCAATGTTCCTGATTTATTGCTTTTTTGATTGGGGGGGGTTTCCCATGAGGTTTTCCCCGTTTTGCTTAGTTTATTAAGCAATTTTTATTTCTTTTAGATTGTATGGGTGACTTTTGGCCTAGTTTCCAGGGCCCAAAGTTGTCCAAGTTAGTGTTAGGGGGGGTGTTAGGACTATATAATCCTCCCTTGTCCATATATAGTCTATTTGATCATCTTGCCTAAATTAGGGGGACATTATTACTGTATTAGAGTGTGGGGAACACATATAGTGGTTAACTGCCACTTTCTGCATGTTCATGCATGATTTTTGTGCCTCTGAGACCAATACCTACACTATAGGAGACCACTCTGAGTGCCACTAGAAACCTCCATCATTTGCTTGTGGTAGGTAGGAAATTATGCTGAGTTAACCTCCAGTTACATTCAGTGAGATCACTCTCAGTTAGTATAGCGCCAGTTTTGCATGGTTGCATGGGGAAGTGGCACCATTGATATGTAGGAAAATGAGAGCGATTGTGAAGTAGGATTATGTAGTGGAATCTCGAGAACAATGTACACTGGAAAAGATAAGCATTGATATGTTAATTACAACAATGTTACGATAAGGAGAATTTAAATCATGTGGATAGGATTTGAATCTACCAACTCAAGCTGACTGAATAACTAACAAGGTGTGTGTAAATCACTGCATGGGAGCCACTAGTATAACTCCTGATGTCTAAATCAATCCAAAAATCGGTTAAACTAGTTAAACTGATGAGGTAGTTGGAAAAAGGTGCCCCTTCCCCATGCAACCATGCAAAAATTGCGCTAGACTAACTGAGAGTGATCTAACTGAATGTAACTAGAGGTTGACTTAGCATAAATTCCTACCTACCACAATCAACTGATGGAGGTTGCTGGTGGAACTCAAAGTGGTATCCTATAATGTAGGGATTGGTCTCAGAGGCACATAAACTCATGCATGAACATGTAGTAAGTGGCAGTTAACCTCTATATGTGTTCCCCACACTCTAGTACAGTAATAATGTCTCCCTAAGTTATGTAAGATGATCAATTAGACTATATATGGTCAAGGGAGGATTATATAATCCTAACACCCCCCCTTAATCCTAACTTGGACAACTTTGGGCCCTCGCAACTACGCCACAATTCACCCATACAATATAAAAGAAATAAAAACTACAATTGAGTATGAAAAATTCAACAATAAGGAGATAGAACAATTATTGAGTAAGTATGAGAGGGTTTTTGGTGACCTTCCCCAGGAAGAACACCAAACAGAGGGGTGGAGCATATCATTGAGTTAGAGATAGGAACAAAACCTATCAAAATGAATCCCTATAGACACCCCAAAAGTATTCGAGATGAGATTGAGGAGGCCATTAAAGAACCCTTGGAGTTGGGTCTCATAAGGCCTAGTTCCAGCACATATGCTTCTTCAGTTGTTATGGTAAAGAAAAATGATGAAACTTTGAGGCTGTGCATTGATTATAGAGCATTGAATAAGAAGACAATGAATAATATATATCCCATCCCAAGGATTGATGAGCTCCATGGAGCCAAGTTAATCTCAAATACTGACCTTAGATATGGTTATCATCAAATTCAAATGAGGGAAGAAGACATACCAAAGACTGCTTTCAGATGCCACTATGGTCACTTTGAGTTTATTGCCATGCCATTTGGCTTGAAAAATGAACTTGCCACATTCCAATCATGCATGAACAATATCTTCCACAAGAAACTTTGTAAGTTTGTACTAGTTTTCTTTGATGACATTCTTATTTATAGTAAAACTTGGAAGGAACATTTGCATCATCTAGAAGAGGTATTAAAAATTACGCATGATCAATATTTGTTTTCTAAGCTATCAAAATGTGAGTTTGGTTTGTTAGATCTATTGTATCTTGGACACATCGTTGGTCAATATGGTGTGAAGGTGGATATGGAGAAAATAAGAGCCATTATAGAATGGCCTCGTCCCAAAAATCTCACTGAATTTAAGAGGATTCATTGGAATTTACACCTACTATATAAAGTTTGTGAAGGGGTTCTCCCAATTCACTTCACCTCTCATTGATTTGACAAAGAAATATGCTTTCCAATGGCATGAATGGGCTGAAAAATCATTCCAAATAATGAAATAGGTAAAAGCAACTGTCCTATTCTAGCCTTTCCTGATTTTTCTAAACCATTTGTCTTGGAATGTGATGCATCAGGAGAGGGAATTGGAGCAGTACTAAAACAAGGACAACACCTAATAGCTTTTGATAGTAGGAACATACAACCACATGAGAAGATTTAATCCATTTATGATAAAGAAATGTTAGCCATGATGCATGTTTTGATCAAGTTTAGACAATACTTGGTGGGAAACAATTTGTGGTAAAAATGACCATAACAACTTAAGGTACTTCCTCACTCAAAATAATCTAAATGAAAGGAAACAAAAGCGAGTGAGTAAGATTTAATCATTTGAATTTGATATTGAATATGTGAAGGGAAAAAATAATGTGGTAGCTGATGCCTTATCTAGAAGACCTTCTATTCTTTGATGGATGTAGCAAAAAATTGGAAAGCCACATTAGAAGTAGATTATGCCAAGGATAAGTTTTCTTGTGAAATTTTTTATGGCACTAAACATGATCATAGGTATAAGGTGTTGGAAGGAATCATCTACTACAAATATAGAATCTATTTGGTACGTAGTTCAAGTTTGAAGGAGGAAATTTTAAAGAAAGCTCATGATTCTCCTATAGCAGGTCACCCCGGTTTCTTCAAAACATACCGAATGTTGAGGGAAATATTCTCATTGAAAGGGTTGAAGGATTATGTTCTGAATTATGTTAATGAATGCCCCACATGTCAGCAAAATAAAGTGAAGCACACTCATCCAACTGGCCTCTTACACCCCTTGCCTATTCCAGAACAAAACGGGAGAGCATTTCCATGGATTTCATCACTTGTTTGCCCAAGGTATTTCATAAGGATTGCATATTTGTGGTAGTGTATAGGCTCACTAAATTTGCTCATATCTTTGTTGTTACTACCACTTTCATTGCTGCATAAATGGCTGAACTATTTTTTTAAAGAAGTTTTCAGATTGCATGGGATTCCAAAATGGTGGGTTCAAATTTGACACCTAGCAAAAGATATCATCCACAAACTGATGGCCAAATAGAGAGGGTGAATCAATTGTTGGAAGGCTACTTGAGGAACTATGTTAGTGGGCAACAAAAAGCATGGATAACATGGTTGCATTTGGGTGAGTTTTGTTACAATACTACTTTTCATCTGTCCATTGGCATGTCTTATTTGAAAGCACTTTATGGTTACGATGAATCCAATTTTATTGACCACATTTTTTGGTGATAGTAGAGCTCCAAAGGCTAAGGATTGGATTGAAGAAATTCAAGAAATTTTGAGGGCCTTGAAAGATAAATTGCAGGTTTCCCAAAATCAGCAAAAATAATATGCAGACCAACATAGAGTGGAGAGGCATTTCCAAGTGAATGACTTGGTGTATTTAAGGTTGCAGCCCTACAAAAAAACCACCATAAAGGGTAAAGGTTCAGAAAAACTCAAACCAAGGTTTTATGGTCCCTACAAAGTGATTTGAAAGGTTGGAGAAGTGGTCTATGAATTGGAGCTTCCCATGGGAAGTAAAATTCATAATGTATTTCATTTTTCATGTCTAAAGAAGGTTATAGGTCAGCATATTTCAGTTTCAGATAATTTACCTCCTTTGGATGATGAAGGACAAATTGTTCTCATTCTAGAAAAGATCTTGAAAACAAGGGAGAGAAGTTTAAGAAGAAAAACAATAAAAGAATACTTGGTAGAATGGAAGGATTTGCCTAGTGAGGAAGCCACTTAGGAAGAGGATCGAATTTTGCAGCATCCAAACTTGGCATTTCTTGAGGACAAGAAATATTGGGTGTGGAGGACTGTCATGTTCCCATCCCAATGAGACTACTAGTTGACAATGTTTCACCCACCTACTAGTTCCCTAGGTTGAGGAGGAGGCATTAGATCTTGCAATAAGGGAGATATGGGACCCAAGAGAACCTTAGTTTGTCATTTGCACATTAAATTGGGTCATATAAATAATAAATATGGAGAAAATAAAGTGGCATTGCTTCATAAGGACATTTAGAGGTTCATGAAGAACTTGGGTGGCTAGATTCTTCCTTACACATGTCATGACTTAACCCCAAATTCAAAATTATGAGTAATGGAATGTTCTTGGAAGGTGAAGAGGTGTCAAATAACATATCATGATCCCAAGTATTTGAATGGGTGAAGAGGAGTAACTCCCCATAGAAGAGGACGAGGCTAGGAAGAAACTAGGCGCCACTTGGAGAGAGATTCCCTGTGTATTATGACAACAATAATGGAATATTCTATCACAAGTTAGACCTGATTGTAGACCTGATTGTAGACCTGATTGTAGACCTATGACAATATGACATGTCAGGGCTAAAAATAGCCTTCAATAGGGCACACTTGTGGTTTGGTGGCAATAATTCGAATTTCAAGGAAGATGAAGGGTTGAGGAGAAGGACAAGTGTCATGGAGGTTACTAAACATCAATGATGAGTTGGAGGAAGCCTATGGGAGTGACTTCGACCTTGTAGGACCTTAGGATGGTTATAAAAATATGTTATGAGGAATGAGAATATATTTTGATCATTTGATATTTTCCTTTGGCATTTTGAAAAGCACTAGCTTGTCCTTTGCACGGTGAGTGCTCACTTACCTTGCTAGTGAGCCAATTTCGAGAGAGTGAGATTATCATCCACGTTGGATGTGGGAGAGGCAACCATGAAATCTCATGTGGATATTAATGGAGTGTTTTTACTACAGATAGGAGGCTTCTACTATTCATGACCCATCTCTCCTCCCATTCTCTCAATCCCCACTTCAACATTTCCATATTTCTCTATGATGGCGCACTTGTGTAAATGATGGTTGCACCCCATTGAGTCCAGTTGATGTCCATTAATGGGTTAATGATTTATGGCTCTGTAATATGTCTCCCATATTCTCTGTAAGTCGAAATAAATATAAATACATATGCAAATGTCCACATTTCCAAGCTTTGTTGTGACTAGTTTCCATGTGTTGATCTCCCATTTCAATAGAGTTGTATATCTGATGTATGTTGCAACTTGGATCTGATTTTATATGATGTTAGTAAGCTATTAATATTCTGTTAATTGTATATATTCATTATGCTCTATTATGAACCATTATATACACCATTTGTGAGTCAAAGTTGAGCTTTTACATGTAATTTCCCTTAAGCAAATATCACTGAATTTATGCATTCAAATATGAAGCTTTACACCTCTTTTGCAGAATTATTAACCATACTGAATGACAGTAAATGAAGTCTATTAATGGTCCCCATACTCTTTTTAACAAGTTGGGAGGGTCGCATAGGAGTTGGAGAGCCATTTCTGCTCACACCTTAGGGGGAATTACACCACAAATTACTAGTAATTTTACCATTTTTGCCAATGTTACCAAATCAAGTTGCAAATGTCTATATGTTAGAGCACTAATCCACTTTAGTACCATGGTCATACACCTAGGATACATTTTCATTAGCTTTCATGCTATGTCATATGGTCCAAAACCAGGCTATGTTGATTAACCTTCGTCTATTATGTGTTTTGGACTCATTTACTGCAGTTGAGGTGCTTCACTTTGATCATTTTGACAATCCAAGCATCGTCATTGATGAAAAATCAGTCTTGGTGCGCTCCTCATTCCTTACATCAGGGAAGTTATTTGACCATAGGTTCTAGTGCATGTATTTGGTGATTTTTTGCTCTCCTTGGGCATTTATTTCTTCCTAGAACCACTCCCACTCACCCATGTACTCACCCACGCCTAGCCTGCCCTCATTTATGTTCCAACATACTCCATCCATGTTCACATTAGCATTCATGACCGTTTGGGATGGTTTGGGAGCTCATTGGTCCACCTTGGGGGGTTTTGAGGTAACATCGCAGTCTGACACATGTATGCATCCATATGGCCTCCAAAGGATAACTATTTCTCCCTAATGTAATATAAAACTGATCCATACAAATTTACATGCTGGAAAGTCATACTAAATTGTGTTATTGACTACATTTCTACTGTTAATTTCATTCTTTCTACTATTTTTCTGCATAATTATGAGTAAACTCGAATTGTGAGGATTCCCTTAGCTCCTAGATCCTACTGTTAATCAATTCTCACACTATAAACTATCATAAAGTTATCACAGAGTCGATTTAATGGTCCTAATACTCCCAATATTAGTCCCTACCAAATTCGAGACCCTCTTGTGCCATTCGAATCCTAGAGAGTCAAGACTAGTCAAGACAATTTTCCCCCAAATTCTGAATTTGTTGAGAATTTTTGAATTGGTTCATTACAATAAGTGTGGGGAAATACAACAATGATGCCACTATATAACATAAGCATGGAAAAAACAACCAAAATTGAACAAAATCTAGAGAAAGAACCCGTGCTAAAAAATCATTACCTATCTTCATAAATTCACCCATGTATTTATTTACATAAGACAATTACACATCCTTAAATACTAGTGCCTTTTTCTCAAACTTCCAAACATTATATATAAAAAATGAAAATAAAACATTAATATTTTCATAACTAATATATTAAGAGCACCAAATTGGGAATTACTTGCCCTCTCTGTGAGCTGGCTAGAAACCATATTACGTAAATTATGCCACATCGTAAGCCCCCCCCCCCCCCCCCCCTCAAAATGTATTTCATTTATCAAAAACCTGGCATTGACACTTGGCATGGAGTATTGGCATCTACAACACTTGAATCGCGCTCGACCAGTGAGTGGTCATGTACTAGAGTTTCTTCTCTGGAGGTGGGTGGGGTTGTTACTGCTCTTTAGGGAAAGTACTAGGTTTCAAGGAATGGAGACTTTACATATTATACCAAAGCATAGAACTTAATGCATCCTTATTAAAGCAAATAAAATGGTTCTCTCTCTTAGGCAACATCCTCTTTTGCCCTGATTTCATAATGCACCCATCAATCCTTTACCTACATAATGGCATTATAACCTTCTTATAAATGATACACACAAACTCTACTTTAATCCAATCCAATAACATCATAGGTGAATAAAACATACAAGATAAGATAAGATAAGATAAGATAAGATAATATATATATATATATATATATATATATACTTTATTAATTAAAAAAACATAAAAAACATAAAAAACATCATGCATTTTAATAATACGAAGAAATCTAGACCTACTTTATTAATTAAAAAAACATAAAAAACCTCATGCATTTTAACAATAATTCAAATTTCTTAAATTGATTTTTTAATATATATATATAAAGATGAATAATAACAAGCAAGTCAAGCATATTTGCAACCAACTCACCTCTCGATAATCTCTTAAATTCACAATAGAGTCTAGGGGAGATAGATATCATGCAACTTTGAACATTTTAAATTAAAAGAATAATATTTTTAGAAAATATATGTAAAATAATAAAATGTATTTAATTAAAATATTTTTTATTATTCTAAAGAGGTGCATTCTAAAGTTTAATATGGGAGATATGTAGTTTATTTCATGCTCATCTTAGAGTTGACACGTGTCCTTTTAAAAAATAATAAAATATTATAAAATAATAATATGTTCACTCAAATTCAAGTCAAAACATTTACAAAGACATAAATGAAAAAATACAAATTAGATAAATTAGAGATATATAACTCCCATGCTCATCCTAAGTTGACAAGTGTCCTTTTATAAAAATAATAAAATATTATAAATAATAACATTTCTGAANGATAAATCTATACTAATAATTTTAAAATAAAAATATACCTTTATAAATTTATAAAAATTTAAGAAATCAAATATTTATTATAAATATAAATATAAATTTATTAAAATTTTAACAATAAATATAAATATAAATTTATTCAATTAAATTTTAAGAAAACATTTTTAATAAAACTTTTTTTTACGCAAATTCTGGTTTATTATTAAATTAAATTTTAACAAAATATAAAATATAATTTATTAAATTAAATTTAAATAAAACTTTTTTTTACACAAATTTTGATCTTCCTTCTGAGTCGATCTCTCTTCCCCCTCTCGTTTCCACTGCTTCTGAAGAAGAGGTTATTCCTCTTCCTCCCAGCCCTGTCATCTCTCGCTCCCTTAACTTGCAGCCACCTCCTCCATTCTCGGGTGTCCCTGCTTTGGATTCGACTATGGATTTCCCCCCTCTTATTCATGATGCTCCTCCACTTGGTCATATCCCTTCCCCTCTCAGTCCTCTCTCTACTACCTCTTTCTCTGATCCCTCCCTTAAAAAATCCCTCTCTATCTTCACAGCTTCCTCCCCCTCTTCCCCCACCACCCTTCACATAAACTCCATTAGGTTTGCTAATGTGACAATCAGAAAGCCTCCTAAAGGGAAAAGGGAAAAGGCAGATCTCTCCTCTACTTCACCTCCTTACATCCCTCTATTAGTCCGCATTAAGGATGCGGCTAGGGGCACCACATCCAGGGGACTAAGAGCTATGACCCCCCCTAGGGAGGTTTCTTGATGTTGATCCTCTCCCTTAACACTCGTGGTCTAGGAGGGCGGACCAAATCTCTCAGCCTCGGAGCTCTTTTCTATTCTCTTAAACCTGACATTATCCTACTGCAAGAAACTATGTGTAGTGACTCTCCCGCTCTTTATGCTTTTTCAAAATTACTCCCCTCCTGGGAGTACTGTGCTATCAGTGCACAGGGGCTTTCCGAAGGCCTTCTCTCTGCTTGGAATCCATCAAAGGTTAATTGTAAGGCTTTCCATACATGTGCGGGCATTCTGCTACAAGCCTCTATTCGGGGGATGCCAGACCCTCTCAACATTCTGAATGTTTATGGTCCTTATAGGGACCGTGAACTTTTCTGGGACAAAGCTCTCAGAGGGGGTCTTCTCAGTTTATCGCATCTTGTGCTTGGTGGGGACTTAAATCTCACTCTCCGTTCATCTGAAGTCTGGGGTGCCAAAGCCTCTTTGGACCCACTTTCGAACCACTTCCTATCTCTCTTCGAGTCTGTAGGAATGGTGGATGTGGCTCCAATTGTGTCTGGGCCTACATGGCACAATGGCAGAGCTGGAAGTGAGGGTATCAACAAGCGTTTAGATAGATTTCTTATCTCCAATTCTCTGCTCCCCTCTTTGGGGGCCTATAAGACTTGGACCAAATGCTTGGATCTCTCTGACCATTTTCCTATTGTCTTCGAGTGGAATAATTGGAAAGGATCCCATGATTACCCTTTCAAATTCAATCATTCTTAGCTTGAGGACACGGACTTCATTGGTTGGTTTATGCGAGAGTGGGCTTCTTCTTTTGAACCTGATTCAATAGTTGACATTGAAGATCTGTGTCTCTCTTTGCGAAAGCTCAAATCTGCCACTAAAAGGTGGACCAAAGAAAAATCGGCCAGTCTGGATTCTGAATCCTCTAACTTGGAATTAGCAATAGAATCCATTCTTGCTGGTCCTTCTAAGGGCATTCTCACCAAGGAGCAAATTGTCCACTTGACTCAATTAAATGTTGAGAGACAGAGGATCCTGGACCATTTCCATCTTACCTGGCAGTTGAAAAGTAGAATAAAATGGGCCAATTAGGGAGACTCAAACACTAAGTTTTTCCATGCTGTTGCCTAAGGGAGAAGGATACATAACTTGATTTGGTCTCTCGAAGACCTTGATGGCAATCAGATTGAGGATGAGGTTTCTCTTAAGGAGATGGGTAAAGCTTTCTTTGCTGATATTTACAAAGATGATGGATCTGCTAGTCTTGAGCATCAACTTAATGTTATCTCGCTCTTTCCGAGACTTGTCCCCTCTGAACACTCGTCTCTTCTCTCTCGGCCGGTGAGCCTTCTCGAAATCGAACTCTCTCTCAAAGCTTTTAAAAAAGACCGTAGCCCTGGTCCGGATGGATGGCCTGTTGAATTCTACTTGCACTTCTTTGATCTCCTGAGCCCTATTCTTCTCAAGGCTATTGACCAGACATGGTTATCGGAGTTTGTCCCCCCTTTTTTGAACTCGACTTTCCTGGCCCTTATCCCTAAGAAGGACAAGCCTCGAACCTTTGCCAATTTTAGACCTATCTTTTTATGCAACCTACTCTATAAACTCATTGCAAAAATAATAGCGGGGAGGCTTAAGCCTTTCTTGGACTTGGGTATCTCACAGGAAGAATTTGGCTTCCTTAAGGACTGTCAAATTTCAGAGCCTATTGGTATTGTTCAGGAGGTTCTTCATTTAGTCAAGACAAAGAACCTTTGTGCCTTTGTTCTAAAGCTTGACCTTTCTAAGGCTTTCGACTGTGTGGACTGGACTTATGTCAGACTAATCCTGATCCAAATCAGAGTCCCCCTCCTTACTGTAAACTGGATAATGGGTTGTCTCTCTTCAGTCAACTTTGCGGTCCTGGTTAATGGGACCCCCTCGCCTTTCTTCACTGCTTCGCGTGGTATTCGCCAAGTATGTCCTTTATCCCCCCTCCTTTTCATCCTTGTCATAGAGGGCCTTAGTATTCTCATTCGGGATGCCAGGAACAATGGTCTCATTAGAGGCATACAAATCTCGCCCTCCCTCGCTCTTTCCCACCTTCTCTTCGTGGATGATGTAATTTTGATGGGCTCAGGTACTCTCCTTGATTGGTCGGCTTTTGAAGTAATCCTTGAAACTTTCAGCAAAGCCTTCAGAATGAAGATCAATGCTGAAAAGTCTTGTTTTCTCTACTGCAATATGGACAATGCCTGTCTAAATGCCTTTGCTGGTACCATGCCTTACAGAACGTTGCCTCTCCAATCTGGTTTCAATTACCTGGGTTATTATCTGAAACCCCTTGGGTATCGTGTTAATGACTGGCTTTGGATTCTTCAAAAACTAGAAAAGAGGATCAGTAATTGGAATTTCAGTATCTTTCCTTGGGGGGCAGACTGGTTCTAGTACAATCCGTCTTGTCTAGCATTCCTGTATATTGGATGGGTCTTGCTCCAATTCCAGCCACCATCTTACAGAAGCTCAGAAGAATCATGTTCAACTTTCTCTGGGGTTCCTCAGATAATAACAAAAAGTTTCACTTGGCAAGTTGGAATGACCTGTCTTGGCCCAAGGAATGTGGGGGCTGGGGTATCAAAAACCTCCATTGGTTCAACATCTCCCTTCGTCTCAAAAATCTGTGGAGAACACTTCATTCCAATGGACTATGGTCACAGGTCATTCACACTAAATATATCAAATGCTCCTCAGTGGTCGAATGGCTCAGAAACAAGCAATTCAGCATGCGTTGCGTTTCAGTCATTTGGAGAGGTTTTGTTCAGACCCTCCCTTGGATGGGCATCCATCTGGCTTGGCAGGTGGGAGATGGAGAAAATATTCTCTTAGGAAATGATCCTATTGTTGGTATTCATTCATCCTTTAGCCTCTCTGAAGATCTGCCTACTTACCTGGAAGACTTGAATATCTGCTCTCTTGCTCAGGCCCGAAATACTATGCATCCTTCAAAGAGCTATTGGTTTACTGCAGAAGACTTGGATCTTGGGGGTTCATACACTACTATTTGGAATAATTACATTGAAGGTCTCACTGGTGCGGGTATCCACCTCACCAACAGCTCAGATGATCTTGTTTGGTCCTATAAAAAAAACTCTGGTTCTATTACAGCAAAGGTTGCTTATGACTGCATTGTTTATTCCCACTCACCTCCGGCTCCTAGCCTTGCAGAGTCCTTCCTTTGGAACCGAGCTCTTCCCAACAAAATTTCTTGCTTCATTTGGCTCTCCCTTCGGAATAGGATCCTCACCTGGGAGAATCTTCAGAAAAGGGGCTTTCACGGCCCTGGGATTTGCGCTCTTTGCTGCTCGGATGAGGAGACAGTATTAACAACTGTAGTGTGTGGAGAACGGTTGCTGTTCATGTTTGTGATCTCTTAAATCTCATAGCCTTTGCTCCCTCTGTATCGATTGGAGAGATGATCAGAGTTTGGAATGAAAATATGCCCAGGAACTCGCACCTTCACTTGCTCCCTTTCCACATGATGTGGATCTTTTGGAAGGTTCGCAATCGGGCCATTTTCGAGGGAGAAAAAAGAAATATCTACAGCTTGATATAGCAGATCATTTCAACTGTCAAGGCTCTTCCTTCGCCGATTGTCCCAAGGAAAGTTCGTAGAAGATTTTTGGGAAGGACCCCTTGCATGGTTTTTCCCTGTCGTTTTATGGATGGTGCCTCTAGATGTATGATTGCTGGTGTGGGTTTCTGTATTTTTTTAAATGAGACACATTACTTGGAGTTCTCGCTGGGGGTTGGATATGGCACTAACACAAAAGCGGAATTGCTCAGCTTATGGGCTCTTCTTCACTCTTCCCAAATGATGGGGATCCCACTTGCCCATGTATTCGGTGATTCTTTAGTAATCATCAACTGGGCGCGAGGATCGACTGCGATCTCCCCACCAGATCTCCGGCATTGGTGCAGGGAGACAAAAAAGCTCATGGGCAGCTTCCAGGACTTGTCTTTCTCCCACATCTACCGAGAGCGCAATCGGTCGGCTGACCGTCTCTCTAAAATTGCACTCTCCTACCCACATGGTAAAGGTTTCTTTAAGGAATTTTTTGAGAACCAATTGGTTACTCAAGATACTTTTCAACTCTTCTGAATATGATATAGGGATTTCTTTCTCCCTTATATATGTTTTGATGGATAGAGTGTCCTCTTTTGGACAGCTGTACAACCCCTTTTGGCGCTTGGTAGATGTGGATGTGCGGACAGTTCTCTCTTTATGATGAGACAGTTTTCTGATGGGATCATATATTTTGCTGTTATGCCTTTCCCCCTGGCGATTACCCTCTGGGTTGATGTGGATGTTATTGGTTTGATGTGGATGTTGTAACTCGCTTATTGGGTGAATGTAATGATGTCCTTTGATTCTTAATAAGAATATCAAGGTAGGATTTTTTCTTCCTGAAAAAAAAAGAAAAGTAAAGTTAAATAATTTTTTGTGCTAAACATAAGTGATTTACAAAGTACATAAATATTTTAGTTAATATATTTGTATAAAATATTAGTCTCTCTTATATCAAAGTCAAATTTTAATATATTAAATATTATATTTTTTTGTCTTTGTTATATAAAGTTATCTTAATATAGAACAATATGAGTAGGCTTAATGGTTAAGAGCATATGTTTCTTCTTAAGAGGTCACAAATTATGCTTATCAAATAATAATTCTCCAAAATAAATTGCATTTTTCTTCTATATTTATATTTCATAATTTCAATTTAACATATTATTTTTTTTTATAACTTTATTAAATCAAAATCATATCTAATATATTAACATCTCATAATTCCAAAATAAGTTGCATTTTTCTTCTATATTTGTATTTCATAATTTCAAGTTAACATATTATTGCTTTTTTCTATAACTTTATTAAATCAAAATCATATCCTAATATATTAACATCTCATAATTCCAAGTCAAGAAGTTGAGGCTCGTTCGTCACATTTAATTCTCTTCCTCAATTATTACATCGCATACATATTATTTATTTTATGAAACTATTTTGTCATAATGGTATGATCAAGGAATATAATTCCAAGTCATGAGGTTGGGGCTTGTTTTTCACGTTTAATTATCTTCCTTATTACATCACATAAATATTATTTATTTTATAATTCTGGATGAAACTATTTTGTCATAATGATATGATCAAGGAAATTAAATATATATTACAAGATTTAAAATAAATATATATACATTTCTTGATGAAACTGTTTTGTCATAATGATATGATCAAGGAAATTAAATATATATTACAAGATTTAAAATAAATATATATACATTAAATGTAAATATAATAAACTAAATGTATATTTAATAATAGTTGGTCTAATAAAATATCTAGATGCATAATGAATGAATAAATATATAAAGGTTATGTAGTCTTGGTTGAAGAGAACATGTAAATTAGATGTAAAAAATGTTTTCTTATTCTTTTTGGATTTATTGTATAGCTCATCTTTTCTATCTATCTTAGAATTGTAATTTATATTTATAATTTCTATACATGGTGTATAGTATGCTTTATTATGTTATCTTAAATATTTGGTTTATAAAAGATAACCTATAGCATTAATTTAGGTGTTGGTAATAAATTGAAGATGTTGCTTTGTGTATTAATTTGACAACTTTTGCAATTCAAAATGGATGCTCCATATCATTGTTATTGGTAATTTAAGATCTTTTATTGCTCTAATAGACATAATATGAAGGTTTGTTATCCTTCTTGGGTGAAAGTATATCTCTATTGAAAAATTTGATAAAATTTTGCAAGAAAAACAATATTAAACATAATGTAAAACACAAGAAATAATAATGACTCATAGGCATTTACTTTGGAAGTCCTTTAGCAAGAAATTTAATCTAAGCGATAGTTTCTCCTTTTTCTATCTCATTGTATTACGTCCACCATTTACAATACACTATTAAAGCATCTAGGACCATAATCTATTAACTCATATAAAATTACAACCATAATCGATTAATTGAAATCAATTTACAATACACTAAAAAAACACAAAATGGACCCAAAATTTTCTTTAGAAAAATCTACTCCAAACCCCAACAAGGCCCCACAAGACCCCACTACCCTTGGTTAAGGGGGATGCAGGTAGATAACCCCGTTAGACCCCCTTTTCTCTATGAACATATAAAGAATATACACAATAGAAGTCCAATATTTTTTCTTTCTTTCTTAAATAATATGATTTTGAATTAGTCAATGTTTTTTTTCATTAATTTTTTTAATCACATTTTCAAATTTAATTAAAAATATCAATAATTATTTTTTATTAAAAAATATCTTATCATACACATTAGAATTATCAAAACATGATTTGCATTTTTTAATCATGCATTTTTTTTATATAGTAAACAAATAGAATAAATAACCATAAATAGGTTGAAGATATTTTAAGAGGAATATCTTATAGATAAGGAAATTCGAAATCATGAATTCATTTTATCAAACACATGGCGCTGATATATATTATTTCAAATTTTATGTTAATTTTTTTTTAATAAAAAATGTTTCATTAATTATTGGTTGAGTGGTTTTTTTATGTGAAATAATAATTTTTAAAGGATAATAATATTTATTTATATATTTAGAAATAAATGATAGTAATAAAAAATTATGTATTTTTATAAGTATAGCTTTTTTAAGACAAAATCCAAAATTTTTAAATAAATATTTTTTTTAAAAGTATATAACTTTTATTTATTTTTATTTATATCATTGAATTAAATATAAATAAATTTTAAATAACTAAATATAAATAAATTTTAAATAAAGTTTTTGTAAAAAATTAAAATGATTTAATAATGATTTAATTTGGGTTATTCCTTACTTTTAGTTTGGTGGGTTAGATAAACTTTAAAAAGAAAAAAGAAAAATAATATTTACATAAAATATAAAACTAATAAAAGTAGAAAAGAAAAAAGAAAAATAATATTTACATAAAATATAAAACTAATAAAAGTAGAATATATAATTTGTTTGATAAATGTCATCAATAATTAATCTTATATATATATAAACATCCATGGAGTTTTGAACGGATGACCTTACACAAGAAGTGCCTCAACAATACACTCATTCATTTCTATTTTACACCCACTCACCCTTTATTTTATGCTCCATGGGTATATATATATATATATATATATATATATATATATATAACCATTAATTAAAAATATAAAAAAAAACCATTAATAAAAAAAAAAACATATTGAAATAGATTTCAACATTTGCAAGGATAATCTCGCTCTGAAGTTCTGAAAACCCTAGCCGTTTTTCCTGGGGGCCTCCGCCCTATCGGCGGCCTGCATGGATCCGCCTGACCCTGACGCGCTGAAGGAGCGTTTCCAGAACATCATCGCTTCTCAGCCAGTCGCCCAGCCCGCTGTGGCCTCCTCATCTCGATTTGTTAAGAGAGTAGACGTCCCTGAAGTTAAGCTTAACTCCATTGCTTCAAAGAGAAAAGCAGTAGCCATGTCGGAAAAAGGCCTCATAGGCCTGTTTACTGGATTGTGGCCATCCCCTCGATCCGTGGAGGTATGGCTAAATAAAAATTGGAGAACCCTAATCCAGGGG
>LPNX010054223.1:208236-226996 GCA_001517045.1 Pseudotsuga menziesii
CCTCCGGCGCAGGGTTCAGTCAGCCAGAGTTTCGGGTTGCTGAGCAAAGGGACACATGCAGTGTTTGGGTTTTGGACTCCGGGCAGAGCAAGGTGCTGGGCGTTGTGGGATCTTCGGGCCTCTTCCAGGCAGGAAATTTCTCGTTGTCATATGAGTTAGAGGTGCTCAATTCTCTCTTTTCTACAGTCAAGATTCATCGCAGAACTTCAGGTAATTCTGTCAGCGTGCCTATAAATCTGTTTGCTAGTCTGTCCATTTCGCCTGGGGTTAAAGGTATGGATCACGAAGGCGATTGGGTGGATATTAAGAAGAATCTTCGCAGGCTATATGAGCTTCTGGCCATTAACGTTGTGGATACCAAAGAAATGAGTGAGGAGATAAAGAAGATGGCTGAAACAGTAAGCTATACTTCCCAGCAAGTAAGCAATAACAACGCCCGCATTGATGATAATGAGAGCAGCCTTCGGGAGATGCATGGGAAAATGGACAGAATTCAAGAGGATCTTTAGAGATTCATTGAAATGCATCAGGCCAGCCGAGTTAATGGCGAGATCAATGACGAAGTTGCTGAAGCGGCCCTCCCCATGGAAGAGGAGTCAGTAGTCCAGCCGAGAAACAACAGGAATATGTAGTAATCTGTTCCCTCTAAGTTATGTTTAATGTTTTTTTGCCTCCTTATCTGTTTTCAGTTCGTAAGGGTCTACCCCTATAGCAGTTTTAGAAGCTTTGAACAGTCAGTTTGCAGGGTATTTTGGACAATCCCATGGCTGGTCCTCTTTGACAGCCTTTTTGATGTACATTTTCTGCTGAAGCTACCATCTCTGTAACGCATGGCTCTGCGCAGCCCCCTTTTATATATATATGTTTATAGTTTCTGTTAAAAAAAAAAAAAAAAACATTACTAAGAAAATATTAAGTAATTGTATAATTAATTTTTTATGCTTTTGTGGCTTTAACTATTCTATATTTTAATTATATGTATATTACACAAATAAAGTAATAAACATATTTGTTTAGAGCAACATGCCACTCTTCAATGCAAGATACAACCATTTGTTTTTATAAAAGAAACAAAGGGCATGAACTATCTATTCTTTAAAAACATTCAACTCATTCAAAGTGTACCCATAAGTAAGTTGTTCCTTAGAGTCAATGTTTAAATACAGCCAATGGACTTATTGAATAACACTTCACTTTTAATGATATTGCATATAAAAACATCAAGACACAACTTGATTGTAAAGGTGCCTCATAATAACTCAATCATGTAAAATTGCAATACCAATGTTCATAGATAATTGAAAAACTCTAATCCCTAGCTCGTATAAACCCTATAATTTTCCCATTTTTTGTAAATGGATCATGCCAAACTAATTCTTGATGGCATAATGGCATAATCCATGCTTACCAAATGTGATAAAATTCTATACACATCACTACTTTATCATGTACCTCGAACTTTCAAAATCTATAGATATAGTGGATCTCCGACCCTAGTCCTTGAGGTACCAATGATAAAAATGTCATGGTGACGACAAACACTGGGAACTAGTAAAACACCATTTCCAAAAGCTTAATGGGACTTGTCTCTTTATTTATAGATCTCCATATTTCCAAATTTCAATAATGAAACAAAACCTAGAAATGATAAACTATTGACTAAAAAACATATGTCTATCCTCATATACATTAGTGTATAACATAGGGCATATAAAATAATTATAAAATAAATGTAGGGAATAATCCAAGAGGAGATGCTACGCATAGATGAACTTGTCACCACATATTTTGAGTTTTCAAACAATTATCAGAAATATGAAACCAATTGTTGTGATTCTAAAAAAATCTCTTGGAAGTCTACAACCATTCATTGTTAGTATGAAAAATCCCTTGCAAGTTTGAAATAACTTGGTCCAAGTCTAATATAACTAACGGAGAGTCCACATAAACCCACGTTGAGTCTACAACCGACCTTGGTGAGTTTGCAACCATTTATTATAACCCTACAACCACTCATTTTGATGAATCATAAAGTCCTTATGAGTTCAGAAGGATCTTCGCGGCTATGCAAATCATCCTTGAGAACATGTCCTTATCACGAGCCATGCTAGTATGGCCTAAAATGTCAACTCAAATACATTGAATGTGACATATACAAATAATATATATCTCAAATTCAAATTGACCACAAGGCCTCGAGAAAAAATATTCCAAGGACTTCTTATGGATAAACAATGGATCCTTGAAAACTTGTAAATGCCCCTTGTTGAACTGTAACTACTTATTAAGGTTTAAATGCTTTCCAATTCACATGATTTTTTGAGTTGATATCTTTCCATCCCATATAATCACTTTCTTATCAATAAATAGTTTGAACATTTTTAAGAGATAGTTAGGTTTTTTATATTTTCCAAAGACAACATGCAAATTGGCAACACACCTTCTTAATCCACATAGTCTCACTATCGGTTTAGAACTAACCCTACAAAATGACATTGATTCCACATGACCAAGTTGTCACACTACAACATTCTATTTTCAACTCTTAAACAAAAGAAAAAACAGATGTAATTTCATTGTCCTTAGCCTCAAATCTCTAGTACATCCAATGGAGAAAAAACATCCCATACCACTTTCATAGAATACCACAATGCATTCTCCACACGACATAATTTTTTAGTTTGTAAAGAAAATCATTCATATGCAACATTTTGTAGCAATGCCTTCACCGAATGAAATACCCAAACAATAGGTAATGACTGTTGCAAACAAAAACACCAACAATAACATACTAATCTACCACTTACCAAACCATGTTGAATCATTAGAATACCCAAAAACTTAGAGAGATAGTAAATGATTGGATACACTATTTCGATCTAGTCCTTATAGTATCATCGATTGTATAAATGTTTCCAAACACACTTCAAGAACCTATGTGATGCGTCATAACAACAACAATAGGAGGGTGAAAGAGAAAATCAATGGCATCCACATAGGGAACCAAAAGATTCACCACATGCTTTAAATCCAAAATCATTGTTCATAGACCGTGAGCGTGACCTCTAGACAACAAACACATTGTTTTGGGATTGCATGTATGTACCTATCATATGTACATCCCATGTAAACACAGTCACACAATCCATAATCAATCCAAACCTCAAACCTCAACAATCACACTTGGACTCTCTCCATGATGAACCCAAACCTCAAACCTCAACAATCACACTTGGACTCTCTCCATGATGAAGGACATTATGTATACATGCATGATTTACCTTATTTGACATCTCCTTTAATACTATATTAATGCACATGTGGTGGAAGCAAAAAGATTAATAAAAACATATTCAAATATGTATTTTTTAAATAATAATTAATCTTAAACAATAATTAATAAATGAAATGTTAGAAATGAGATAGCTTTTTATAACTATTTAAATTTGTATACATACAATAAGCCATAATCACAAATTGAAAACCCTTTATATAATTTATAAAATATATTACTCATATCTTATTATTAAAATTATTATATTATGTCATTAATAATTTATTATTATAATTAAATATAATTAATAACATAAAAGACATGTATACTTTAAATATATACATAAAATTAGGGAAATATATATTACTTTAGATATATACATATAAAAGGTATATGTACTTTTTATATATACAAATATAAAACAAATATATACATCAAACTCATATATATTTTGAATATATACATCAAACTCATATATATTTTGAATATATACATGAAAAAAGAAGTATCCACCTCAGCAAAATGAAATGAACATGGTACTAAAAGCTCTAAGAGATGGCGAACATTACCAGAAATGAACATGGTACTCAAAAATCTAAGAGATGGCAAACATGGTTGGTGAGGGGTAGTAAGGACATGGACATATTTTTTATTTTTATTTTTAAAATTACTTCAACCTTATGTAGAGGAAATAAGTGTACTTTGACATCCCATAAGCAAGAGTCTGCAAAGATACATTACGATCATGCTAGATAAACCAAATCATACCATTGTTGATTTCGTAGTTAAGGTAACATTTTTTAAACAATATTATAGGAATGATTAAGCCCATCAACATTGGTTTTATCCAATCTTAGCATTGGTTCCACCCAATTTTAACTTTGAATTGCTATGCTACTTGGGCAATCGACCAACTTCTTTGCTTTCGATACAATTGTAGTTGATTGCTGTAAAATGAGAGAGAGGCAGCCTTATGAGTAACAGTAAAAACCTTAGTTTAAATGTTCGACAGACTGATAGGCGTATCTATTAAGAGCTCAAGCCAGAACCAGAGCCAGTTTTAAACCAAAAGCGCTAGAACCATACTACTGAGAATATACAAACTTCTCCAAAGTATATGGTTGGTACAACAGCATGGAATGGATATATGTACACCTGCAAGTAAGAAGATGGGCATTTTCCATGAAAGCATTCAATCACTAGCATGCATGCACTATTCTCAAAATCTGTTGAAGTGAGTTTGCTATATCATTAGCTGATGTAAGTGGGCATTCATCTTCGACCTGAAAAACAAAGGGAAAAAATGGATAAGTTATTTCTTTCAATCAGTCGTGCAGATAAATCATAAAAGTTCAAACAAAAGGTAAAAATGGATAAGTATTCCACCAGATTGTTTTTTATATTGCTTTCAAACAGTTACGCAAGAAAAAATGGATAAGTATTTTCTTGGATTGTTCGTCATATTGATCTCAAACATATAGTATAAGTATTCTTTTAGATTGTTCTTCATATTGATCTCAAACACAGTAACATAATTCAAGTACGGATTTGAGTTAAATTTAGGTAAAGCAAATCGTTTAGAGAGGTTTTGTTTGTTTGAGGGTTCAGGATTCAAAATCCGCTGCTCCTGGATAGTGGTTTCTTAAATCAAAGATTCGCCCAACAAATCACAGTCATAAAGCACTTAATCAACAAAAAAAAACCTAATTTAAAAAAAAAATCTAGTACCCAAAAAACAAAGAAGACCCAAAAAAAACAAGAAGAGAATAAGAATATGAATTTAGGAAAAAAAATAAGTAACAAAAAAATCTATACCAAAAATACCAAAAAAAATACTACCTGCTTTCAAACAATCATGCAGATAAAATTTCGGGCAATATAAGTACAGAGAGAGGTTTCACCTTGACGTTGAAAGAGAAGAGCACAGCCTCGTCCATTGAAGTTATATTGAGATGCAGGATTGTCATATGAAAGCCTTCAAGAGCAGTGACGATCTTTAAAAGCTGGCCGTGCTTCTTCTTAGAAAGAATTTTGAGGCTGCAATGTGTTTCGATCAATGTGACCTCTATGTCTGCTATTGAGGATTTGCCTTCCGCTGCTCTCAGCTGGCTGCTACTGGTGTCCAGAACGCATTTCGAATTGCAACGTGCAGAGGACTGGTGAAGCGGCAGGATTGATAAACAGTTCTTTGGATGATCAGTTCTGTCTACGTTTTCCATTTTTATCTTCTGAAACTGAAGCGACTGCAAGACCTGCTCCAACTCTTTCACTAAATCAATTGCCCCTCCTATAATAGATGCTTGATCTCCCTGCGTCAAAACCATACATACAGATATTAGTTGATGGTCACGCCAGAATTAGAGGTACTGTAGTTTCCTTCCTGGCTAACCCTGCATTTGGTAAAAGGGTTGAGAGATTTATGTTAATGTGGGATTGAAAAATAAAACCTTTACAATACGGTCTTGATTGTAAATTAGCCTATTCAGTAATTTCCTTGTTTTAATATTATAATATCCAAAGCATTTACAATACCTTGATGAGCCCTTCAGATGAAGTGTAAATAGGATAGAAAACAAATTTCAATGTTTTAATATATTCTATATTCTCTACCTGCCTGTCGTGATATATCCCTTATTCTCTACCTACCTGTCATAATCATTTTCCAAATTTCAATGTTTTGCTTTAGGGTTGATAGGATTGAAAACAATTGGAAATACAAATTTCAATGTTTTTATTATATTATATATTTATATTCTCTCTGTCATGATCATTGAAAATATTCATAAAAATATTCATAAGTAAAGCCTTGACAATCAGGGATGATAGGATTGAAAACACTTGGAAACACAAATTTCAATGCTTTTATTATATTATTTATCTATCATAATCATTGAAAATATTCACCAAAGAAGCATTTACAGTAAGGGTGGGTATGGGTTGGTAGGATTGAAAACATTTGGGAAGCAAATTTACAATATATATGTTATTTTATATTTTCTATTTATCATAATCGTTGAAAATATTGACAAAGTGAAACTTGTATAGTAGAAATTATAAGAGATAAATATGATTAAAAATTTGAAAATATAAATATAAATATTTTATAACTAATAAAATAAATATTTATATAAAATTTTAAAATAAAAAATCAAAGTTATAATAGTTTAGTATTTTTGTAAGTAATAATTTATTATTATTATTAAATAAAAAATCAAAATTTAAATGGCTGAGTATTTTTATGTAATAATAATAATAATTATTTGGATTAATAATGATTAAACATGTTTTAAAAATAATGAGTATTTTTTTCTTAATTAGTATTTGTAAATATTTTATAATAATATCATATAAATTATATTTTAATAATTTTTTAAGTTTAAATATATTTTATTTTCAATTTTCAATTTATTATAATATTTTTTTCCTCATATAAATTTTCTATAATTATAGAAGTTTTTTTATGATATTTTATTTCTATGAACATAAATTTTCTATAATTATAGAAGTTATTTAACATTACTATCACTACTATAGAATGAATGAGTATTATATAATGAATATCATTTAAATCACTATTATATAATAAATATAGTTTAAACTTAAATGAGAAGTATTTAGTAAGTGATATAAATTCTTACATTTTATTTTCTATTTGTAAGTAAATTCTATATAATTATATAATTATACAACTGATTTAGTTTCATTACTACCTTATGATGAATATGGTTTAAACTTGTTATGATCACTTGATAGAGAATAGTAGAAAAATGGATTATTGACAAAAGAAATAAATAATTGATATAGTAATTATCAACAAAGAGGTAATCCACAAAGAGTCATTCATGGAGACTAAGGTAAAAATGTGTTTGACATACCTTTCATTAACAAAGGAATGACTTACAAGAAGGAGATTAAATGGTAGAGTGACCACAATAGAGTGGTTGACATGAAGGAGATTAACAGTAGAGTGACCACAATAGAGTGGTTGACATGCCTCTTGCTAATGGTGAGTACAATGAAATTATGACTGCAAAGTCAAGGAATTTTGAAGGATTCATCAATGGAGAATTTGTAAACACTAGAAAATGCAATTATATATAAATATCTTGAAATTGAGAAGAGAAAATGACAAAGGAAGTACAAATAATGATGAATGACATGGCCTTACTAAGTAGATGTTGAGAGACTAAAGTTGGAACAATTAGGCATAGAAGCATAAATAGGGAGAAGGCCAAGTTTGTGGAAATTCCTTCAAGTGGGAAGGAAGGATTGCTAAATGCATTCGGCAAAAATGAGCAGATGACCAGTCTGAGAAATGCATTCGGCAAAAATGAGCAGATAACTAATATGAGAAACTCATTCAGCAAAAAATACTAGTTCAAGATTGATTCAAAATTCTGAACTTCATAAAAAAATTAAACATTCTGAGCTTTCTAGCATATGTTTAAATTAATTCTAAACACAGATTTAATTAACATCCATATCAGAATAAATGGATTTAGATATCTTAAGCATCGAGCAAAAACATCAAAGAATACTCTTCATAAATACCCTACGATTAGAACAGTCTTAGTAGATACCCTATGATTAAGATGAATCAATGCCAAAGAAATAAATACCTTATGATTCAGATGAATCAATCAATCTCAGAGAAGACGTTTAGAAATTATTAAGATCATATGGGGAAGACGTGCAATATATATAAACTCTGGTTGTAGAACACCCTTCTTCTTTCAATGCAATTCGTATGTGGGAAAAAAAGAGAAAATCTAAACACTACAAGAACTATGTTTATACCTAATACTTATCTATAGCATAGCAGGACGAAAAATTTGAAAAAAACAAAAAAAGCCAAACACTATAGAAGTATTTTTATACCTAATAATTCTCTGTAGCATAGCAGGATGAAAAACATACCCTTTGAATATAGGATTGAGGAATGAGAGAACGCAAGGCGTCCAAATGAGCATTCATCTGCTTCCTGCGGTTGCGCTCCACTTCAATATGTGTCATCCTTTGGCTCTGTACTTCTTCACTGTTCTTGGAAACCTTCAAGCGTTTCCTCTTCTTTCCCTTGCCGGCGTCGGGAGCAGGAACCGCCAAGGAAATAACATTTTGCTGATTCTCCTGTGTGGTGTCGCTTATACCATCTTCAGCTGTGTCTGACAGTGAATGAACAGCATTGAATGTATCAATATTGCCTGCGCTTTTTAGTTCAGAAAGATCTGTTACACAGCTCTCCAGAGGTTCCAATCCCTGCACTAGTCGCGTGAAGTAATTGTCCAGATTAGGCCTAATATTTCCTTGCTTGCCAGACGGCTCACTGTGGAGGGGAGAAGATGTCAAGCGCTTTCGAAAAGGTCCTCCATGGAGCCACGGGATGTTCAGGCCGAGGTTGTCACTCAAGCGGGGAATTTCTATCATTTCTTCCATTATTTCCATGGCTTACTTTTATTTCCCTACAGGAACCTGTACATATATGAACACAGTGGAGCTAGAGTGGGAAGTAGAATACAGAGTTACATACATGTAGCGAAAAACCTCAATTTAATTTTGAATGTGAGAACGATCTCTCCAGTAGCAAGTAGAAATGTCACCTTGGTTGCACTAGGCATTAAATGACGGCAGCACCTCCCACAACAGAATATTACGATCCTTCAAAGAAAATAACCTGGCTTTGAGACTAGGCATTAAATGAGGGCAGCACCTCCTAGGCATTAAATGACGGCAGCACCTCCCACAACAGAATATTACGATCCTTCAAAGAAAATAACCTGGCTTTCATCTAGTCAACCAAAAACCCCACTTCTGACTCACAAACTCAACCCCTAGCCATAAAGTTTAAACATGAGTATTTCCATGGCTTCCAGCTATTCTTCAAAGGCCTTGTTGGGCCGATCAGGGCAGCTCATATTCTGATTCGGTTTAGCCGGGACTTTCGCTGCAATGCATTGAATGAGGGAATGAAGGACGAAATCATTAAGAAGAGAGTGGGAGGAATAATAGCATCTGAGTTCAGATGACGCTACTGTCCTTTGCTGTAGTACAGATTCCAGAGACTCCAGGAGAGAACATAAAATAGAGAACCTGATGAAGTCAGCAAATAATCAAAACGCAAAGGGATAATACATGGCCTATGGCTATTACCTTCAAATTTTCTTCTGCTGCTGCTAGCCTGTTGCTGAAGCTCTATAGCCTCTCTTTACTGGAAACCCCACCAAAAAGGACTCGGCAGGCAGAACAATTATAATTTGTATTATGATATGGGTTTTTTCTTTCACAGAGCAGTCAAACTGGTGCGAAAGAGTCGAGAAAGAAACTTATCGATTTCGGTTCCCCATTCATTCTCCGCCGAGTTCAAACACAAGAACCCAAAAGGAAATTCAAAGAAGCGAGGTTACGCCATAATCGAAATTCTCAGCGTTTTCTTTATTTATTTGGCTGTGAGAAGACTGACATATTCCGATGCAGAAAAACTGAAAAGTAGAAATTTCCAAAACATGGTGGAAAAACAAGAAACCCTGGCATGGTCCCGAGCTCGACCAGATTTTCGTTTCCAAAACGGAATAATAAAGAAATGGGTTGTGGGTTTCGTCAGCAAGGCCCCACTGGTTTGACCTGCTGGTATGCAATCAAATATCTACTCATGACAAACAATACGGTCGCTTTAGACCTGCGTCCGACCCCGGGCAGAGGTCAATGCCCGTTGCCCATTGCCGAGGCAGCGGCAGAGAGAGCCATCCTTATCCTCACCAGGCCTGGCTGGGTGAGATTCGAGATTGCCGAGTTCCAACCTACTGTCTGGTGAGTTGAATTAGGTGTGGGATTAGGTATTGGGATTGAGGCGAGGTAAGTGTTTGTCCCATTCGCCACCATCGGCGCGCCTTCCCCTCCTCCTGCCGTGCAGGGCACATGCAAAACCTGACCGGCGATTGTCGTTTTCTCTTTTCATCTATTTTTCGGACTTTTTTAATCCCACACTTGCCTTGGAAATGCTTTTGACCGTTCGTATTTCAAAACACCAAAACCCAACCAACGGATATTCCTCTCGCTTTCACAACAAATATTGTGTGACATAACGAGACTTTTGTTTGAGAATTTTAAATTCCTATTGTATCACTATAGCTTAGCAGTATTACTTTTACCTCTAGGAATCTTCTATGCCTGAAGGACGAGTTTATAACATAGGTAATGAGTACCTAAGAATCATTTACCCTGGTATCAAGTTTGTATAAAGATGAGGATCATCTTTGATGTCTTATGGGTCAGTTTAATTATTTTTTTGGGTGACTTTTACTCTTAATCCTTGATCTATATGAATTGTACATGTGACTTGTCATGTACAAGATCAATTGTACATGTGACTTGTCATTTTGTACATGTGACTTGTCATCTAGCAGTATATGACATAACTTCAACAAACATGGAAGTTTAGTGGTGCAATTAAGTTGACATTATTATGCTTCATACTATAACTTTGATCATGATAGTGGTGCAATCAAATTGACATTATGGTGCCTCATTCCATAACTCCTCATATCCAAGCACAGGATTGTTGGTACTGTTCTTGTTTTATCTTACCCATTAGGTTTTTTCGATGGTGTTGCAACAAATAAGTATGGAGGAGTTGGTATCTTTCTATTGATCGGCCAATATCTTTTTTTTTGCATTAAGATGGGATGTGGGCACAACACAAACACTAGAGCGGAATTATTGGCTCTTTGGGCTCTAATGTTTTTTGCAAAAGAAATTGGCATTCCCACTCTTCATGTCTATGGGGACTCATCAATTATCATTAACAGGGATAATGATAAGGCAACTCTCTCTGCCCTCGATTTGGATGGCTGGTGTGTCAACATTATGGAGCTGAAGGCCTACTTTCACTCTTTAGACTTTCATCATGTCTATAGAGAACACAATAAGAGGGCAGACAATTTATCCAAGGAAGCGATCCCCATGGATTTTAGCCTTCTTTGCTTCACTGTATACTACGAGGAAATAGCTATTGGGGAAGATAAGCTACAACTCTTCTAGAGCAAGCTTGTACCTCCTACTCTTCAACCTTTTGGTTTCTTTTTTTCGAGTATGGATGGTTGAGTCTTTTAACATCATTTTTGGATGTCTTGAGGTTGACACTGTTTCTCGTCGGAGGATATTGATATTAGTACACTTCCTTGAGCGCTTCCTTGGATACACTGAACTAGGATCTTTATGTTTTCTCCCTAGACTTGTATGGATGATCTATTTTGTCAAAGATTGGCTGTTGTCTCTTCTTTAGAGTCCTCAGGATGATCTCCCCTTCTTGCATTGTACATGCCCTCAAAACTTCCTTTGCTTCTGCTATGATATGATATTTGATATCATCGTACTGTAATAAGTTACCTTTGATTCTATTAATGAATATCAAGGAACATCTATTTTTCTTCTCGAAAAAAACTTTGACAACTCCTCATACCATAACTTTGACAATATGTGTAAAGTATAATGCTGGAATATGATGTCTACATTATGATGTTCCATATAATTATTGCACTAAACTTATTAAATAAATTTAAAATAAAATCGTAGCATCGTTGTCTAGCATATGACACATATCATAATTTCAACGAACATACAACACATACAGTGAAATTTTAGTAGTGGAATTAAGTCTTATGGTTCCTTATGTAAGTATTGATCATCTAGCATACGCTGCATACCATAACTTTGGCGATATAAGTAAAGATTAATGTTGCAATTAAGTTGACATTATGATTCCCCATATAAGTATTGTACCACACCTACTAAACACAATTGTAAGACATTCATAAAATCAACACCATTCAAACTCTAAATAAATGACATTTAACTTTGTCCTATATATCTAACTATCATATAAAACCATGCAAATTCAAATTATCTTCTCTATTTACAATACATAGCCTCTCTCAAAATATTTGATTTAATTTACTTGGGCCCACTTCTTCGTTATCATGCATGAATGAAACAAGTATATAAAGTGTTTGTACAAAGAAGGTGAAGTCAAAATGTTGTGTGTTCAAACTTTTCTTTTTAACTTTTTTATGGAGAATATATCACACTCTCTCCACTTGCAGTACTCTATAGTACCTCTTTCACATGCTTTCCTACATATCTATTTAAAAAGTGGGATATACCTAACAATTATGTGTCTTGGAATTTTTCTTATTCAAAAGAAATTAGTCTATTTTCTTATGCCTCACGCCTTTAATTTGTGTGGGGCGTGAAGATAATACCTCCTCCAACTTGCCTATGTACATAATTGAATCCTTGTACGCCCTTAGCTTAGTCTATTTATTTTAAAGGTTTGTTTACTAGCCCATATCCAATGTGTGAAGCATCAAGATGATCATCTCCATGTGTCTATGCCTTTGTTTAGCTCAAAGATGTGCATAGATTTTTCCTTTGTATTTTCTTGGAAGGCTTCAATGGATTTGTCCATGGCATAAATGCTTCTAAAAATAGGTTTTACAAACATAAATTTAAGGGTCTTAAGAACAAGATAAACTGGAGAAATAACCATCTACACATTTCAAATATTCAAGGATCCATTTAGGACAACAACCATAAGAGAGTGGTGTCTCCTACTAACATAATGATTGATTGATTGTGTCCGGATGAACATGCTTACTTACTCGACCTTATACTCTCCGATGTTCTTAACTTGAAGTACTCCATTATACTTCTTCCACATTTCTACATGCCTAATAAAAAGCTTAGATATACTTAACAACACATTGATTTAGAGGATTGGTTCGTGTTTATGAGATATAGGCCCGAAGGGAGAGGGTGGTCTCCTACTAACATAACAGTTAATTGGTTGTAGGATGAGTATGTTTGCTTTCTTGATAATCTTCTCTTCTCCTTTATAGAAAAAAATTAAATTCTTAAATGACAAAACTCTCAGTAGCACACATTTCACAATTGTTTTTTTGCATGTCCATTAAAAGACTAAACCCTTAGCTCGATATACTCCTAATACCCCTTTCATATGTTTTCCTACACATGTTAAATAAAAAGTTAGATGTGCCTAATCATTGCACATATTGGAATTGTTTCTACTTCATGAAAATCTTCATATTTTTATTATTATTTTATATTGGCTGAGAATAACATATAAATCTCATATCATGATTTTTATACAAATGGGGTAGGCTCAAGGGATAACCTTTTAATATCATAATAGTTTATTAGTTGCAAACACACACACTTTATTGATTAATTGAAATGGAATTAAAAAATATCTACCAACACTCAAATAAATAAATTTATAATATAACTAAATACATAATTTTAAATATAAAAACACAAATATCAAATTATTAATACAATTTAATACATTACTTTACCATAAAAAAAACAAATTATTAATAAAACTCAATACATTATTATAAATGTAAAACCATAACTCTCTTTACAACATATTACATTCACTTATGTGTCCCATACTTCTTTCTACATAAAAGGAAAACAATTTATGAATGAATACACCAAATTATCCATTTAATCATGGATTTATTTAGAAAGAATGTTTACATTCTCAAACTAATTATGGAGTTACTTCTCAGCCATGTTTATATATATAAAGATGAATATTTTTTATATTATTTTTATTTAAGAAATTGTTTCCATATTAATGATTCACCTTTTAACATTTGGTGTAGATGCCATTCCAACTTAGGCTATATAGTCATAAAATTTAAAAAATAAGTACAAGTTCTATTTCTATCTTAGTACAACCCACACTCATGGCTTGGCAAATATGAATACCTACTATTATTTATCAATGTATTGATTCTATGAGAACTTTATTTAGCTTTCAATCAAAGTAATGATATCTTCTTTTCTCCCCACGGCGGGTGCTTAACATGACATGTGGGGTTGGGCTTGAGAGGCACGTGGCCGAGCCTCATGCCAACACCTCTCAATCCACAACACGGTCCTTGTCGTATAATTATCATGCAGGCATGAATGGAATTATTCATTTGGCAGGGTTGATGGACGAGGATCGTCGTCGAGGACATTTCTCCCATGAGAATTCATATTTGCTCAGTCCCGAAAATCATGATAGGCACAGAGAAGGACCGCAGTTGGAGCTATAATACCTACCTTCCACCTTGGTTAATAATGGTAATCTTGTCTTTTTTTTTAAACTCTAGTTGCTCCATTGGATAGCAACAACATTCTGCATTTTTCTAGTTTCTGTTGGTCTTTGGACTGGTTTGGTGCAGGTGCCCTTTTTCCTTGCATTCCTCCCTGTCTATGTATCTCATCCCTCTCTTCCTTTTCCCTCCCGGGATCCTGTTCGATTTTTCCTCTCCTCTCTTTGCTCCATATCCTACAGATCTACGCTTTCCTGTGACCGTGTCTCTGAGATTCCCCCCCCCCTTCAAACCTCTATTGGAATCCCACCCTCCTACCTCGTTTCACTAAGCCCCCGCAGCCACGACGTTATAGGCACAGGAAATCCTGGGAGGCTTTCACTTCAACCCTTCCCCCAACCACCCCATTTAGAGTGATGAAAAACGTTTTCAGGACTACTCAGCTCTTCAAAGAATATGCTTCGAAGGAAAAAAAGGATGAAATAGAGGAGGTCGAAGAGGAAGCTAGAGTAGCTAGGCTTTGTACTCTAGATGATGATGTGCATAGGGAATTTGAATCTCTCCTCCCCGAACCAAGATACCCATAGGGTCAGGTATCTTTATACTTGAAATCCCTGGATATCGCCTGACAACAAAAATTTCTAATGAAAAATGCCCTGGTGGAACGAGGAAAAGCTCACTAAGCGATTCTCCTCCAATTGGATGAGATTACTAGATAGGTACCGAAAATTGCCTCCCATTTAGGCATCAGTTTGAGCTTCAACACCAAAGGCCCTCTGCTGATTACTCTTTGTTACTGCTATGTGTAGTATTTTCTGTTGGTTTTCTTACTTTTATTTCCAGCTTTATGCAAGACATTAAACTTACTCTCACAAACTCACTTTGTAAGTGGTTTAGCTTAATTTCCTTCAGAGGCAGATGGTTTTAGACCTCCTCTTTAAGTGTTTGGACCTGTTTTCCCTTTGTTGGGAGGGTTCAGATTCTTAATTTTTTGGGCATGTTTTCCCTTTTTGGGAGGGTTGTTTTCTGGATGTGAACAATTATCTCTCGTTTTTTGGCAATAGAAGGATCTAAATCTAGTTTACAAAAAAAAATGATATCTTCTTTTCAACCATCCACAACACAAGATTATAAATTTCCCTTTTGTACATTCACTCTTTCAAGAAATCCTTCTCAATGAATATAACTATGTAAAAAAGAAAAATGTAATTAATAACTATTAAATTTTCCTCCAAAAACCATATTCCTTAACTCAAATGATATCTTCTTTAAATCCAACCATCTACACCACAAAATCATAAATTTGTATTTTATAAATTCAAAAAATCCTTGTCAAAAAAATACAATTATATTAAACAATTTTTTTTCTTTCAAGATCATGTATTATTCCTTAAATGAGATTTAATCAAATATATTTTGAAGAAATCTTTCAATAACTATGTAAACAAATAAAATACAATTTTTTTTTATTTAATTTTCCTCTGAACCGAAGTATGATATTCCTTCACATCAAATATAGAATTTTCTTCTATAACCATATAACTATGTAAACAAGTAAAAAACAATTTGTTTTTATTCAATTTTCCTCGCGACCATCAAGTATGGTATTCCAAGTAAAGGTAGTTACAAGTGTACAAAGTATTTAGAATTTCATAAAAAACAAAATCATGATTCATATATTTTAATGATATTTCATATATAAGTTTTGCCTAAGATAAAAATTCCTCCACAAAACACTTAGGGTATCATTATTTAGACATATAAAGTTAAGGTGGTGGTTAATTTTTTTAATAATATATGTTAGAAAATGTGGGGTGCTCTTGATATTTTGGTTTGATATTATGGAAATGTAATATTTTATATAATTTTTTTATTTTATATAATTTTATTATTATATTTTTTATTTTAAATATTTTTTATTTAATTTTTATACCAAACAAAATTATTATATAATATAAACAAATAAAAAATATGTCTACATTATACAAGATGTCTATTATGTCTATGTCTATATCTAAAACATATAAAATGCCTATCCTTCCATGGTCCTTAGCCTTAGATTCTATATTAAACATATATATATCTTGAATTACTATATAATAAATTGTATTAAATAAAAAAACCCACTTCACATAACATCTAATCACAACATAAACATATAAATTATTAAAATTTAATTATAATCTAATTAAAGCACAAACATATACATTATTAAAATTTAATTATATACAATTTTTAGGAACAAAATATCACTTAACTTGATATCTAATTACAATATTCAAACAAATAAATTAACTTCACTTAACATAACATCTAATCACAACATTCAAACACATAAATTATTAAAATTTAATCATATATAATCCCAAAGATGTAATATATATATATTTTTAGTCTTGTTTTGTTAAAAGTTTGGTTTGAAATATATAAACAATCTTAGAATCATATATACTAATTATGGCATAATAAATAGACTACTCCCAATCCAAAATAATAAAACAAACTATCATAGTACAGTAAACTAAAAACATTCCCTATAAACATGTTAAGAAAAATGTGTATAAAAGTAGAGATAATAACTAAAAACAACATATTCATTATTCATTAATGAATAGCTAAATATATTTAAAAGTAATTTATACATATTTAAAGTAGAATTTATTTTTTATTTTTTAGATTTAATAAAATTGGTAGTGGTTTGAATTACTTGAGTCATATTTAGATTTAAATTTAGTTGAGTATTATTTTTTCTTAGTTAAATATTTATTAAATTTGAATTGAAAATCTTAAACAAGGAGTGCCTTAAGAATATACCCATTCATTATTTATTTCATAAAATCTCAATTTGATATCTAAACTGGAAAATAAAAACATCTCTTTTACACGAAAATAAGTTATTCTCATATTTTAGTTAGCATGTGAAAAAAAATCCAAAAAAAACTTTATTATAATTAAATTACAAAGGTGTAATTGAAGGCTTCAAATTAACTCTAGCTTTAAGGTTTTGGTTTAACCCTCTTAGTACCGTGATTTTATATTTAAAAAAATGAGGCACGGACTTCGTTGGCCTAGCACGACAGAAAGGATGGAATATTTATCTGGTTGGATTGTACAGAATATATTCATTGAATGGCTTGCCGTAAAAACCCATATGAGGAAATTTTCTATATTAGAGCCATGATAAAAAAGTGTCGTCATTTTTCTATATGAGGAAATGTTTACAAGAATTTGAGTTCCGAGAGAATTAATAAGCAATCGAGGAATATCCGTCATAAATAAAATAATTAAATTACTAACTAAACAAATATTAGCACCTAACTTTGGAAGTCTACCCACAATACCCTTGGACAATGGTTAGGTAGAAGTACCAAGTCTATACAGCTATTACTGTAAAGAATGACTAGGTAGAAGTACCTAGTCTATAGCTATTACCCAATAAAAATGGAGTGAGCTAGCTGTGGAGCAAAACTCCTTCCATCGGACGGAGGAGGAGCAAAGTCAATGCTAACTTTGCTCCTCCTCCGTCCAATGAGGGAGGATTGCTCCACAGCTAGCTTACTCCAATAAAAATGGCTAAATAGAATTGACAAATCACGAGTTTGAAGGTATTTGGGCATGCCCAAATGATCATATGGGGAAATAAATTAATACACATAAAGAGACTAAACCAACATAGTTTGAAATGAAGACTTTACATACAACACATCCACTAGGCATGGATTGAGAAATGATGCTTCAATTTTTTATTTTTATTTTATTTATTATTTTTAATTTGAAATTTGAAATTTTGCAATAAAAGAAAATGCGCTAAAAACAATTTAATCGATAAATAAAGGGAAAAAGAAATGATGTCGTTTTATATGATTTAAGATTTGAGTTTTAAGAGATGTTTTGAACTTGGGAAATAATCTTTTATGAGGTCATTGAAGTGTAATGCAATGGGTTTAGATTGAGAACCACATATACTAATAATAACATGAAAGAAATGATGTTTAGAATATGTTTAAATAGAAAGACATTAAGTAAGTTAGTTTTTTGCAATATTGTTCCATGTCAATTTACCTAAACGTTGTAGGTGTAGGTGTAGAAAATAATGGGCATGTTTAGTGATTTTACTGAATATAGTACTCAATTTGAAGCATTGACAATTTAAAAAACAATCAACATGTTACTGTAAAAGCAATGCTAACACATTTGGGTGAGAAATATGTAAAAAAATTGTATTGAGGATATATGAGAAAAAATGGATAATCATAGATGTAGCACATATGCTTTGATTCAAAAATACTATCATGATGATATAATAGTAGTCTAACAATGCCGATTCTCAATTAACCTACACCCCCCCCCCCCCCCCCCCCCCCCC
>LPNX010054223.1:227258-287392 GCA_001517045.1 Pseudotsuga menziesii
TATTAGCTAAAAACACGCAAGGAGAGACCTTGTTTACACTTTACCCTTAATAAATGATGTCATTGACAAACCTCATTACCACTATTATCACCTTTAGTAGTATCATTAAATACTTCAATTCAACTGTCATGATGTAATACTTGTAGATGGCCTTGGGAGTAGATAATATAAGGTTAGTTAACAAAACACATGATAATTTAAATTCCATCGATACGCTAGTAGATTTAACTTGTCACAAAAAATCTTTAACATGCGATTCTGAATCTAGTGAGACTTAACTCTATTATGTAGTGACTGCTTACGATTAGCCTATGTTAGGTCCTACCTTAAACTCACTACTTAGGGATACTTTGGAGACATCAAATTAATGTACAAGTCCATCCTCTTTGAATACGGATAGCTAGGTAGTTGATGCGAGGTTAAACAATGCAAAAAGCTCACCATTGTGGAATAAGGCCCATTTGATAGCTGCTACTCATTAATGTTGGGAATGATTGGAGGCTAGGGTTTGGGTAGTGAGAAACTATTTATAGAGATAGGAAGCTATGTAATGTTCTGCCAAGTTATTATCATTGCATTGATGCTCCTCTTCTCATTTGGAGTCCCCCCCCTCAAAGATGTTAATGAACATCTCTATCTTCTTGTCTAAAAAGGGATAAGGGTTAATATTCTGCAAGTTCAATATTTTTTCTTCCTCTTTTACTTTTTGGATTTTATATTTCTTTTGATATTGTTCTTAATTATTTGTTTCTAATAAATAAATAAATTACAAGTGGTACTAGATCACTTTCCTATGCCACACACTCTATTTTTAGAGTTTAGAGATGTATTTCAACATCTATAAACATAGACATCCATCATTTAGTGGGTCAACTTGTGGATGGGAAGCATACACTCATGGAATATAAGTGGGGTCACCTAGTTGAATGCTCTTGTACACCTTTGTAGGCACCTATTAAGTAATACCACATTCAAAAAAATATTTCCAAGGGTTCGATCTTCTATGTACCCTTGGGTATGTTGAAACCCCCTCATGGATATGAGAAGACACCCTTACAAAATCGTTTTAACCAAATTCCTTTATACTATACCAATCATAACATTCAAGGAGATCACTCTCCCATACGAGGGAATCAACCAGTAGTGCAACTAATGCTACAAATCCTCCTCCTCCTTAATTATTGTTGGAAACCTATAGTTATATTAGAGAGCTATACTGCTTGACATTCCTTTGCTCTTAAGACCCTTCTAAACCTTTATTGAAATCCCTATAGGCCTTGGAATAACCAAAATTAAAAAAATTCATTAGTACAATAATATCCAATTGGTTAAAAAAAATACAGACAATAATATCCATGTCCTACCTAGACCATTATGGATGACCTAACACAAACAAATCCTTGTGCAATTCTAACCATTGTTGGCTTTGTGATAGACCTAGGGTCCATAAAAAGTCTCCAACAATGGCTTGGTGTAATCTAGTGTACTAACATATTCAACCTTCCAAGAGGAAGGATGCTTCACCCAAGGAGATTACAATAGTTGTCACATGAGTAAGGTGCAAAGTATTAATTATTTAGAGGGGCTCACATTTCTTAGTTAGTTAGTTAGATTCATTTAAACTATTAGAACTGACGACATTTAGATTCATTACAAGGACAGATAGATTATCTAGATAAAATAGAAATACAAAAACATAAGTAGAATAACAATCCATTGTATTAACAACATGAATGATATTACATAACCCCAGTACATAACTCTATCAAGGAATCAAAACTATAAATAGTGTTATAAGTATTGATCACACTAACCTCATAGTATCCTTTTTAATTACATTAAAACTCTGATATGCATGAGGTTGGAGTGGTTACAAAAGATTTATAAATATGCTATGGAATCTACCATCTATAAAATACACTCATACAAAATATTACAAAGTTGTTTATGTATTTATATATTTCTATAGAGGATCAACAACACTAGGCACAAAACATATTTATGATGAATTCTCATCTTTTTCATACTAAGGTCTCTATGCAACCACATACTCATGCTTCCATGGTCTCACTACTTTTATGGATTCATATTTTGGTAAATTATTCTCTATGCCATTAATTAGTTAAATTTGAGCCATAATAACTCCTAGTGACAACACCTTTCAAATCATCCTCAAGTTGGGTTTTGCAGCAAATGAGGTGCATCCCCAACACTAGGTATTCACTTAGTGAAACTACGCCATAGCGCCTTCGTTCATGGGATATTAAAGAATACCCCTAATTTCACTAGATATTGATAAATACCTACCAAAATCATTTTGTTGATCCCCCTCCCAATACATATTTCCAATTTTAAAAACCTTATTTTTACGAGTCATTCCTTATTTTTACTAGATACCCCCTTTATCACCCCCCAATATTTATAAACCCCCCATACCCTATTCCTCACCCCCTCAATACCTCCAATATATTGACCTTATTTTTCACAATTTGAAACCCCCCTTTATGAATGAACATGATAAGGTATTGGTAAAAAGGCTGAATCTCCTGTGGTCCCTAATTTCTACTTATATGATCCTCATAGAAACCATGCACCCTATGACCAACATCCTTCCTACACGCACTTAGTGTGACATTCTAGGTGTAAGTGGTTGCCCTTATATAGATCTTGGGCTATCGTGAAAAAAATTGGACAACTTCTTATATGTGACCCTTATATATGGAAGAAATTTCTTAGGGTAGGAAAAACATACTTAGGAAGATATCATAGGGTCCTTAGTTTTATGTAGTGGAGTTGGAGTAGGGTCCCGCAGCTACAAGAAAAGTTGCTGTTTTGGAACGAGTAAGTCAAAGGTAACAGTACCTGAGCGGCTAAGAGGAGAAAGCTCAACCACTGCACTTAAGGTAGTGGCGAAGACAGGAGGGATCAACTACCCTCATAAAGGAAAAGGAGCAATGAGGTCGAGGTATTGAAGACGAAGGATAGAAACGGAAGCGGCGTCAGTACCCACGGTCAGCGCCAGGAAGCGTGGAAGACTGCAGGAATGTGTGGTGTGACGGAAAGCGGCAGTTCGAGTATAGATAGATCGACTGTCACAGTTAGGATTTTGGGTTACTGTTGGGAGAGGCCCACAGTGTTGTAATGGCGAGACCTTCGGGCCGCCTATAAAGGGATGTATTTTGTATTGTAAAAGGTTAGCTAATTAGCTATTCAGCTAGTTGGACAATCTATTAGCTCATAGATCTTTTGTATTATAGAAGAGCCGAGCTCTAGTTCTGTTATTCAGTCTGTAGTATCTTACTGTAACCAGTAGCTGACTCCTAGAGTATGTATGTAATAATCCGCAGGGATTGAGAGAGAGAGAGAGGAAGAGTATATTGTAAGAGAAGCAATATAAGAAGAGAAGAGATCTAAGAGAGAAGGGCTCCAGGCGGTGTGCGTGGAGTTACCTAGAAGATCTCAGCTGCATATGAGGTTGCAGCGGAACTGTGTTTACTCTCCCAAGTTATAATATATAAACCAGTTCCCGTGGACGTAGCTTCTACCCTGGAAGTGAACCACGTAAAATCAGTGTGTTATATGATTATTTCAATACTGATTGTGCTTTACTTAGTTGCTATCTGTTATCTGTTACATGAATGCCGTATATCAGTTAGTAAATGTCTGTATGTTCTCATTCAGTTACAGCATTATAGAAAGTTAAAGGCGAGTTTAAATGTATCAAGTGTCTGCTATGAGTTTATCAGTGCTAGTTTCACACAGTAATAGTCACTCTGTTAAGCGTTCCAGTATACTTATTCAGTAAGTAAGTATAGTGATGTGAGTGTGTTGAACTATGAAGTTCGTGTAAGGTTTTTTAACACCCTGTTGGAGGTTAGCCGAGTTATTCCTCCCAGTGAGAATAACTCATTGATAGGAGATACCGCATTGATAGTTGCATTGGGCCGTACTATAGGAGATACCGCATTGATAGAAGGCGATATCGCACCGACAGAGGAGCTGGGGTGCGAGATATCGCAGATAGTGAGAACCGCGGAAGGGAGAGTTTGCGCTTTTTCCTAGTCATTGCGATGCGATAGGAGTCCTCCCCCTGTCAGAGTCCGCGAGGAAGGGAGAACTGCGACTCACAGAAAGATCTCGCTGGTTAAGAGGAGCCGCGAGACACCAGGATGCTACAGAACTTGGTTAAGGACACTTGAGTCTTTAGCCAACCCATATAAGATCACTTCGAGTGAGACTTCAGGCCGCTCTGCGGTCTGTTGCCGAAAGGGCCAGTGAGTTAGGGGTGTTGTTGGTACATTATAAGTAAACCCGGGTCTACCCATAGTAGCCAACAAATGGTTCCGTTGCCGGTTTTGAACAAACTAAAGAGCTAATGTTCTGTTGGCATCCTACTAAAGAAGAACTCAACCAGTGGGTTGGGTCTACAGAAAGAGAACTTGCTGTGACAGAAAACAAGAGTCCTACGTTGAGTACAGAGGACTGGTTACAAAAACATAACTTCACTGATATACATATGATATTTTTTGCGACCTATGGAAATGAGTTGTACGACTGGTTATCAAAGTTGACTGATCAACACATATTCAAGAAGAAAAGGAACATTGTCTGGACACCGGAGTTGATTTAGACTATCAGGAGCATCGATAATCCATTTCACGAGCAGTGGACTTTTGGCTTGTGAGTGTGCTAGAAGGCTTCATCACAAAGTTTGCAGTCGAACAGAGAAAAAGCTTCAGCAAAGTTGAGCGGTACTTCTTCAAAGGATATCGTGGTAAGTACCTGAACTCTTTAAAGTTGTCCGTTAAGATGCTATTACATGAAAAAGGAGTACTCGATATATATTCAGATGTATAAGTTCAGTAAGTGTAATGTCACAAGAGTTTAAGAGTGATTTTGATGAACTTGGACGTACACGTAGTAGAAAGATATATAAAGTAGATTTTAGATCTTCTATCTTTGAAAACAGTTCAGACAATACTAGAGAACAGAGTCACAGTAATAAAAAAAGAATAGAAGGGGGTATCCCTTACCACCCTTACACCCCACAGAAATCAATCGGGACTCAGAATAATCCCATAGGAACTCCATCTAGTAGCTCACATACAGTACATACTACTGCTACATCACCTATATCTACACCACCGAGTGGTAGTAACACAAAAAATCAGCATCCACCACGTAGAACTAGAATGGGGGATGATATGAAGCTACCTACCTTTAAGGGTACAGGGGCAGAAGACCCAGAGCAACATTGGTTTCTATGAAAACCCGTGTGGACCATTAAAGGACTCCAAGATGATAATATTAAAATTGTACAGTTGGTCACCACACTTAGGGAATGAGCCTTAACATGGTATATGAAGTATACCTCAGTGATACCCAGAACGCTCATACAGGTCAGGACCGCCATGATCAAAGAATTTAAGAAACCTAAGTCTGAGTCACAGTGCATTACAGAGCTCAAAGACATTAAACAGTCACCTATAGAGTCAGTATGAGACTTTGATCAGAAATTCAAAGCCCTTATAGACCAAGTTAGGTTTGAGTTTGCGCCGGAGCAGCACAAGGAATGGTTTATTACAGCACTGCTCCCCCACATCAGAATGCCACTAATGCGGCAGAAACTCCAGACACAGGATGACGTGTTGGAGATGGCAATGAAAATAGAGGTATCGCCTCTAGCTGAGACCAGTACATGTATGACAAACCTGCAGAACCAGTTAGCTAATCTCACCTTACAGATGCATGAGATTAAGAAAGGAAAAGAGATTACACAAGAAATATGGTGTATAAAGTGTAAAGCACAAGGCCATACTAAAGATAACTGTCCAGTATTTGTTGAATATCTAGCAAGCGGGGCTCCTAACCCCTTAGCACAGACGCAAGGGCCGTGGTGTGAACTATGCAGAACAATAGGACATCCACCTCAGCAATGCCCTTTACTTCAGAAGTATGTGCAGACACCTAAGAACTTATACTGTAACTTCTGTAAGTCCGTAGGACATGATGAACATAATTGTAGAGCTTATGATCTCATGGTCGAGAGAAAACACAACTTATACAGAGTCCAATCAAAGACACCAGATCCAGCAGCAGGACCACAACATGAACCGGCTCATGTTGGCCGAGGAGGAGGATTCAGAGGATGAGGCCATGGAGGAGGCTTTGGCCGTGGTGAAAGCTTTGGCCGTGGTCATGGACTGATCACTTGTTACAACTGCGGAGTTGTAGGACATGATGCTGGGGATTTCCAGAGCCCTACTACCACATGTAACTATTGCAAATCTTACGATCACGCTATAGAAGAATGTCCTACCTTGATAGCCAAGATCAGGGAACATAAGCCAGCAGTACACTAGAAAATTCAGCTTATTGCTGCTGAGCAGAAGGAACCAGAACTAAGAGTCAACATTATGACTCGCAGTGGTGCTTCCACCTGTGGGACATCGTCGGATACTGAAAAGAACATAGGTCTAGAGTGGGTGCGCAAAGCCACTACTAAATCAACACCACTTGACCTACAGAAGAATAAAGAGACATTTCAGGAAGCTAAAACTTTCTTTAATGACCCTACGCAATCGGGATCGTAGGTACAACCATCTAGGGGCATACCCTAACAAACACCATGCGACGTTAGCCCTGTGCAGATATCGCAGGCTACCACATCGGGAAGGTGCGACGAGGATGAGTCGACAGGAAGTATACAATCCTTCCTGCGGAGTTTCTTAAAACCCGTGAGAGATGAGAAAGCTATCGGAGAGCTTCAGCGCATCATAGATCAGTGTCAGCCATCTTCTTCCGTGAGCAGTGCGCAGCATGCTGTTCATAATATTATGGGATATACAATAATAGGAAGAGAGATGCGACTCACAGCACAAGTTGGAGAATTTGAAATGGATGAGGTAATCCTAGATTTAGGATCAGAGGTAAATGTTCTGACTAAGAAGACATGGGAATAGATGGGTAGCCCTAAGTTAGGCAGATCACCTATCCATCTGAGACTAGCCAATCAGCAGCGGGTATCGCCACTGGGTCGATTACCGCAGGTGCCAGTTGACATTGACGGAGTTCGCAGCTTTGCGGACTTTGAAGTTATAGAAATCATTGGAGATAGTAGACCGTACCCAACGCTACTAGGTATTGATTGGGAAATCGGTAACATGGCTGTTATCGATTTAAAGAAAAGATAGATGACCTTCGAGAACAATCAGATTCGAGTCATTACACCGTTGGATCCTTTTCAGGGTCCCAGATATATTGAACCTATCCGAGCAAAGGATGAGGCACGTAATATGGAGAGCCTTTATCAGATGATGGCTAATCAGAGCGACTACATCAATCCAACCGCAGAAGGGAACATTAGTTGGCGATGCGACAGCTCATGCACATCAGACTCAGATGTTGGCCTGGAGAACTGGCAGAACGGACTTTACGAAGTCTCAGCTCGTAGATGTGCGTTTATGACTAAGTCACTATGATGGATTGGCACAGAGATTAAGGATACTCCATCGTTTGATGGATTAGCAGACGTCAACGATTTTTTAGAGCAGTTTGAACGGGAAATTCCTCAGGAACAGAGGATGTTAGTCATTGACCTTGCAGTAAGAGCCACACCTACAAGATGGTGGCATGCACATAGAGAACATATCGCATCATGGGATGACTTCAAGAGATTGATGGCAATCAGGTTTTCTAATGACAAGGAGTATCTACAGCAGAGGTACACAGGAGAAAGTGACCCCAGGTCACATATTAAAATGTGTGAACAGAATTGGTCGGACATACCGAAGGATGAATGGGTTCACCTGTTCATTCACACTTTAGACCATATTCCAAAGAATTGGTACATTGAGACCGAGTTGCGCAGAGGAACCATTACATGGCCACTTATGATAGACAGCTTTGAACTCACTTTCACTTTTGAATCTGAGTATCCAAGTATTGATCAGGCTCTAGACATAATAAAGACTAAGATAATTGAGGACTGTACCCTATCAGTACATACTCAACCCGAGTGGGCCATCCAGTTAGAAGATGCGCTCGAGTGTTATAACTTCGCAGCAGAACCAGAGGATGAGGATGAGGATCCTCGCAGCATCAACATTTTGGAGTCGGAAGGGACTCACGATGTTGATGGACGGAAGTTACAGATTCCAGCTATCACAGACCCCATCAAGATTAAAAAGATCAATATTGGCACAGACACAGAACCAAAGTTTGCCTCTATTGGAGACTATTGGGATGATGAAATGGTAGCACACATTGCAGATCTGTTACATGACTATCAGGACTTATTCCCCACTAAGTTCACAGAAATGAAGGGAATAGTAGGAGATCTGGGATTAATGAGGATACCATTGAAAGAGGATGCTAGGCCAGTCAAACAACGTCCATACAGATTAAATCCGCGGTATAAAGAAAAAGTTAAGGATGAGATCGATAAGATGCTAGCAGCAGGCATCATTGAGCCCATAGAAGAAAGTGAATGGGTTAGTCCCATGGTCGTGCAAGAAAAGAAAACCAAAGGAGAAATCATAATTTGTGTTGATCTGCGTAAACTCAACGATGCATCACTTCATGACCCGTTCCCAACACCGTTTACTGATGAAGTGTTAGACAATGTGGGAGGACAGGAGGTCTACTCCTTCATTGATGGCTTTTCAGGCTATCACCAGATCAGAATCCATCCAGAAGATCGATATAAGACCACTTTTGCGACAGAATGGGGCTCATTCCAGTATACGGTAATGCCCTTTGGTATTAAAAATGCACCAGCTATCTTTTCAAGAGTAGTAGTTGCTGTATTTAAAGAATACATCCATAAATTAGTAGAGGTTTATTTTGACGACTGGACTGTATTTGGATTAATCGACAAGCACATAGGAGATTTAAGACTGATGTTAGAGAAATGTAGGCAGTACCAGATTTCTCTGAACTTGAAAAAATGTATATTTTGTGCGCCATTTGGTATTTTGTTGGGTCACATTGTTTGCAGACAAGGCTTGATGGTAGATCCTGCAAAGATTGCCATCATTATAAATCTTCCAGCACCCAACTCAGTCAAGCAATTGAGGACAGTACTTGGTCACACCGGGTACTATAGAAAATTCATTAAGGGTTACGCAAAGATCACAACACCGATGGAAAAGCTGTTAAAGAAAGATATAAAATTCCTATGGAATGAGGAATTCCAGAAAAGTCTAGACACTCTCAAAGAAAAGATGGTTACAACACCCATCTTAGTATTTCCAGATTGGACCAATCCATTTCATGTACATGTGGATGCATCTGGCATCGCACTGGGGATCGTCGCACTGGGGATCGTCTTAACCCAGCCAGGAGAAGGGGGTATCGATCACCCTATCGCATACTCAAGTAGAAAGCTATCCACTGTAGAAAAGAACTACACCACTACAGAGAAAGAAGGTTTAGCTATGGTGTATGCTCTACAGAAGTTTAGGCACTACCTGTTGGGTGCCTCATTCAAGATGTTTACTGACCATTCCGCTTTAAATTACTTGGTCAATAAGCCAGTGTTAGGGGGAAGAATCTGTAGATGGTTACTCCTGTTTTAGGAGTATGATTTTGAAATCATTGTAAAACCAGGAAGATTAAATGGTGGACCTGATCATCTGTCGCGGATAGACTTAGGAGAAGAACCAAGTAACCTAGAGGACAATTTTCCAGATGCGCAATTGTTTGCTATTTAGATCGCAGATGAGTACTGTGCTGATATCATTTACTTTCTCACCACAGGATGGGCACCTGTTGAGTTTACTAAGCATCAAAAGAAACAGCTAGTTGTTAAAGCATCAGACTTCACATTGATTGCAGGGCACTTATACAAGTTAGGTCCAAATGAATTCCTGCGCAGATGCGTTATGCCGCATGAGAAAAAGGCCATTATTAGAGAAGCACACTCAGGTGCCGCAGGAGGTCATTTCGTAGGAAAGCCGACTGCTTAGAAAATCTTAGCTGCAGGATTATGGTGGCCTACTTTACACAAAGATACTAAGGAGTTTTGTAGATGCTGCGATATCTGCCAGAGGGTAGGAAAACCTTCCTGAAGAGATGAAATGCCGCTGTGACCATAGATCACACTGCGCGCATTTGACAAATGGGCTATAGATTTTGTGTGTCCTATAAACCCACCAGGAAAATGAACTGGTGCAAGATACATCATCACAGGAACAAAATACCTCACCAGATGGGCAGAAGCGAAAGCAGTAAGGAATTGTGATGCTGCTACAGCTGCACAGTTCATTTTTGAAAGCATCATCAGTAGATTTGGATGTCCAGTAATTTTGAGGAGCGATCAAGGCACACATTTTTTGAATTGCACTATTGAAGCCTTGACAGAGGAATTCCAGATACAACACCATAAGAGCATGCCCTACCACCCACAAGCTAATGGTACGGTGGAGGCCTTTAACAAGATTCTAGAAAATTCTCTTACTAAGGTCTGTAACATCCAAAGAAATGATTGGGACCTCAGGGTTAACGCTGTATTATGGGCTTATAGGACTACACGCAAGAAACTTACAGGGCACACACCTTTCAGCTTGGTGTATGGACAAGAGGCTGTTATGCCTATGGAATATATTATTCCCAGTTTAAGAGTTGCTCAAATCACCGGGATGGCTGATACAGACATGATGAATGAAAGACTAGCACAACTGCTTGCCTTAGAGGAAGACAGATTCATCGCAGGATTCCATCAGAAAGTGCAGAAGGCATGAGAAAAAGCTTGGCATGACAGGCACATTAAGAGTAAGACTTTTCAGACAGGAGACCTAATGCTCCTTTATGACAGTAAGTTTATTAAGTTTCCAGGAAAGTTCAAGACGCATTGGTTGGGGCCATATCAGATTCAACAAGTTACAGAAGGAGGTGCCGTTCAGCTCAGCAAACTGAACGGGGAGCTTCTTCCCACATTGATTAATGGCAGCATGCTCAAGCTCTATAGTGATAGCCACCCCACCTCTCAGGCCTAACTCAGACAGTGTATGAAAGTGCAAATGCCCAGTGTAGTTGAAAGGAGGCATCGCACTGGGAACTAGTCTACACTAGCATATATTCTAAGTACAAGGAATCGCATGAGGACGGTTCATTTTGCGCAAGTCATAGGATGCTTGCGGGTAAAAAAAATAAAAAATAAAAATTTTTGGAGTAAGTTGTTTGCGCAGGTGATGCGGTGAGGCATCGCAACAAGGCGATGTTTCCCCGTGCCACGTAGCCAGTATTGAAAAAAAACATAGGGCCAGTCACTTCGCCCTCTGACAAGCAGTTAATCCAGATACGATAGGTATTCGTTGCCCTAGATTTGGCAACAGTATAATGATTTTTCCAGATTTGGTAAAATCTTCGACGAGATGGTTGCCTGCACACACGTTTCGAGGGAAATTTGATCAGATTTCAGCAATTAATGAGGATCGAAACAACGGGTGTTGTCTTGTCCATGCAATTAATACTGCCGATGGGTCTAGTCTACAGGACCGTTGAGTCACAGAGTATCACCTTTATTATAGATATAAATATCATCCATACGGAAGGGTTACTTTGGCAATTTCAGAGAGCTATAGAGCAAGTTGCAGAGTTTTCCTTGTGCAGAGATACCCCAGTTACAGAGTGCTATTTTTCCCCAATTTCGCAGCCATTGCCCATCCAGAGTATTGCACCAAGTGGGTTCTGTCCCAGGAGGAACCTTTAGAAGACATTGTGAGACAATTCCAGAGTGGTGGCCTCCAGTCTGCTATGACGACGCCCCCCAAGGTTGTGAAATTAGGTACATCACAGGTCAGACAACCGCCAAGGATGAGGAGTCAAGCTCAGATAGCAGAAGAATCTGGCCCAGAGCAAGAAGAGGAAGTTCACATGGCAGCAGAATACATTGTACCGAGAGTCGAGGATGCACCAGAGGTAACCATTCCCAAGGGCGCTAAGTTTCTTATTCCACTACCGGCCATTGACCCTCGTATAAAGCAAGATGGAGACCTGTTAGGATATGTCCCTGTTCTCAAATTTATAGACTATAACCTTGGAGATAGTAAGACATATCCTCAGTTTCGACCGGACCGGTATCTTACAGTTCAGAGGAACCCGAGGACCAATACAGACGAGTTTGTTCCTATGGAACATATCTAGATTCTTGAGCGGTCAGGTTTGCTCAATTTGTTGAGAATACCACATTTTGGACGAGGTGTAGAGGTTAATGTTGTGGTGCGTGTACTACTGTCCCGTGTACATGGAGGTTACCTCTGGTTGGGTAACCGGGTTGATTTGAATGTCGACCTAATACACCGCATCACTGGGCTATCCAAGGCTGGTAAGGACCCGCAGACACATATATCAAGTAAGGGCAAGGATTCCAAGCTACCAGTAGTTACCAAGTATAAGCTACAGAGAGGAGGTCGGGCTTATGACCTCACAGCAATAGCAGATGATACACTCAGATTTATAGCCAGTCTGCTTGCAGGCAGACTGCTAACCAAGGTTTTCCCAAAAGAAGTCACAGGATCAGTAATTCACCTTGCCATACAGGTTGCAGAAGGTGAACAGTTTAATTGGTCTTTATTTTTATTAAATATTTTTACCCAGGATTGTTTAAAATCACAAGATGAGGCAAACCACCCCTTCCATTTCTCATGGTTGCTTATACTGTGTGCATTCGTCAGGTGGAAGGAGCCACCCCATACTCAGTTCCTACAGATATGAAGCGGCGACTGTAGAGGCGTGCGCTATGCAAACTTATGGGACAGCAACAACCCAGCTAAGAAAAATATCAATGTAATAGTATTCTATGAATACTATAACCTGTTGAAGAGAACCATCCAGGAGACACCACGGATCAGCACGGAGGTTGTGGACATATATGACAATCGGCTTGATTTCATGATAGACAACCATAGAATCTTCCTAAGGCCAAAAAGGTGTAGAATGGATAATTGGGCTAATGGTTGGTTTAGGATGACAACGCAAGATGTAGAAGATGTCATCAAAGATTTTGTTGAAGAGTGGAAAAAGGCATTAGAAGATGCAGCAGCAGCAAAGGAACCCATAGATACCCCACCCCTAGCCCAAACAGAGAAAGGAAAAGAGAAAGTGGGTTCCAAGAGGAAAGATCCACAAGAAGTGCAACCAAAGGCGCAGAGGACAAAGAATGGAGAAGAAGAGACACCAGGGGCACAGAAGAGGAAAAAATCCAAGGCCACAAAGCCAGCCTTAGAGACCGCACTGACTGATGATGACTATGAGCAAATCGCATCAAGACTCAAGGAGGAAATGAGTGATACATTTAAGGCGATCCAGACATCGCAAAACAAGTTGCAGAGTGCGATAGATAAGCAGCTTCTAGAGTTAAAAGCAATCACTGAGAATACTGCCATGATACAGATTCCGCCAGTAAAGGTGACACCAGGAGAAAGTTCAACACAATCGATTTCCCGCGAGGAAATCTTGGCCAAAGATCACATCAATACAGTGTTGATACCACCAAGGAGCATCCGATTCCCTGCGTCGATGATGGATGTCTAGATATAGATTAGACAACCTGTCGAGGTTAACCTCGTAGAGTTCCCAATTGATCAATTACAAATGATCTAGCAGCAGCTAAGCGCAGAGCTCAGGGATAGGGAGCTTGCGACTTATAAACAAAACACCCAGCTGAGACAAAAGAATGCAGAACTCACCGCAAGCGTTCAGAAAAAGGCGGAGGAGTTAAGAACATATGAAGAAAGAGAACAGGACCTCAGTCAGGCCCTGCAGAGCATCGCATTGGAGTTACCCTAGTGTAACATTGAAACTGCGATGCCTCTCATACAGAAGGTAAGAAGAGTTGCAGATAGAGTAAAGGCTCTGGAAGAGACAGTGACTAAAATGGAAGAAGACTACAAAGCGCAGATTGTTGAGCTTGAGGCTCGAGCACCAGGCACACCCCAGGAAGGCAAGGAAGCAAGGGCAGAAGCCTTTAGACTCATGGTTACATAGATGAAGAGCCACATAGATGACGCACAGTCACTACTAGATGAGGCGACAAAGACGTGGTCGGAGCTAGAAGAGCCCCCGAAAAAACTGGAATTGCAGTAGAGCATCCATAACATAGAGAAGGCCACAGCAGCAATGAAGGAAGAAGTCAAGAGCTTAGGAGCTCTTGCAAAGATGAAGGAAACGACAGAGATAAACCGCTTGCAACAGGAAGCACAGCAGTTGCGAGCAAGAGAGATACGATTCAATAACCTGCTTCAACCCTATCAGGAACAAATTGAAGAGCTAGTCGATACGGTTGAGTAGAAGGTCAAGGAGTTCACTACAAGCAGAAGTGACACTGAAGTTACAGAAGATTCAAGCATCAGTCAAGCTATGCTTGAAATGGCACAAGAGTGTGTCGAAGCTATGGAGAAAGAAGTCGCAAGACTTCGATAGAGATTTACAAAGACTTCGCAGGAAGCCAAGGAAAAGCTACAGCAAGAGAAACCAGCTGTTAGTGGCTCAGGGGCGAGCCACAAGTAAGTGTTAGGGGATTGTTGGAGTAGGGTCCTGCAGCTGCAAGAAAACCTGCTGTTTTGGAACGAGTAATTCAAAGGTAACAGTCCCTGAGCGGCCGAGAGGAGAAAGCTCAACCACTGCACTTAAGGCAGTGGCGAAGACAGGAGGGCTCAGCTACCCTCATAAAGGAAAAGGAGCAACGAGGTCGAGGTATTGAAGATGAAGGACATAAAAGGAAGCGACGCCAGTATCCACGGTCAGCGCCGAGAAGCGTGGAAGACTGCAGGAAGCTGTGGTGTGACGGAAAGTGGCAGTTTGAGTATAGATAGACTGACTGTCACAGTTAGGGTTTTGGGTTACTGTTGGGAGAGGCCCATAGTGTTGTAATGGTGAGACCTTCGGGCCACCTATAAAGGGATGTATTTTGTATTGTAAAAGGTTAGCTAATTAGCTATTCAGCTAGTTAGACAATCTGTTAGCTCATAGATCTTTTGTATTGTAGAAGAGCCAAGCTCTGGTTCTGTTATTCAGTCTGTAGTATCTTACTGTAACCAGTAGCTGACTCCTAGAGTATAAATGTAACAATCCCCAGGGATTGAGAGAGAGAGAGAGAGGAAGAGTATATTGTAAGAGAAGCAATATAAGAAGAGAAGAGATCTAAGAGAGAAGGGCTCCAGGCGGTGTGCGTGGAGTTACCTAGAAGATCGCAGCTGCATATGAGGTTGCAGCAGAATTGTGTTTACTCTCCCAAGTTATAATATATAAACCAGTTCCTGTGGATGTAGCTTCTACCCTAGAAGTGAACCACGTAAAATCAGTGTGCTATATGATTATTTCAATACTGATTGTGCTTTACTTAGTTGCTATCTGTTATCTGTTACATGAATGCCGTATATCAGTTAGTAAATGTCTGTATGTTCTCATTCAGTTACATCATTATAGAAAGTTAAAGGCAAGTTTAAATGTATCAAGTGTCTGCTATGAGTTTATCAGTGCTAGTTTCACACAGTAATAGTCACTCTGTTAAGCGTTCCAGTATACTTATTCAGTAAGTAAGTATAGCGATGTGAGTGTGTTGAACTGTGAAGTTCGTGTAAGGTTGTTTAACACCCTGTTGGAGGTTAGCCTAGTTATTCCTCCCAATGAGAAACCCTTTGGACCCTGAGAGTCGCATTGGGTCGTACTATAGGAGATATCGCATTGACAGACGGTGATATCGCACCGATAGAGGAGCTGGGGTGTGAGATATCGCAGATAGTGAGAACCGCGGAAGGGAGAGTTTGCGCTTCGTCCTAGTCGCTGCGATGCGATAGGAGTCCTCCCCCTATCAGAGTCCGCAAGGAAGGGAGAACTGCGACTCACAGAAAGATCTCGCTGGTTAAGTGGAGCCACAAGACACCAGGATACTACAGAACCTGGTTAAGGACACTTGAGTCTTTAGCCAACCCATCTAAGATCACTTCGGGTGAGACTTCAGGCCGCTCTGTGGTCTGTTGCCGAAAGGGCCAGTGAGTTAGGGGTGTTGTTGGTACATTATAAGTAAACCCGGGTCTGCCCATAGTAGCCAACAAGTGGTTTTGAGTGAGTATAAGTGAAATAATCAGAAGGAAATGCTATACAAGAGTAGTAGCACACCAATTTTAGGCACTCAAAACCCTCATTGGAGTCATATTACCATACCCTTCCCTAAAAATTTGCTCGATATAACCTTTCAATGGTAATTATTAACTTGTAGGATCCATCAAATCCTATCCTCATTTTATGTTGGTCCTCTTTATTCTAAATGTATAACTACCTCTATAAGGGCGACGATAAAAAAATGGATTGAAATTGCTAGCAAAATTGTTACCCCAATGCTTCTCTTTCTCTATCTATGTTTCTTACACCTAGAAAATGAGAGCATTATAACAATTTTATTTGCAATAGGATCTTTTATAATTTAGTAATAAGATGGAATAACCCCCCCCCCCCCTCCCCCCCCCCTTCTCCATGGGCGATCAATGTTTGGGCACTATCCCAATACATGAAGTGATGTTTTTAATATTATAATCCACTAGCTGTGCTTGCTCCTTAGAACCTATGCTAAGACAACCATCCATTCAATGGATATATGCCACCTTAGTAGTTCCTCTTTTCATACCATTACCTCATTTTGTTTCATGGGAAGGGCGCTTTTCTCACTATTAGGCCTCTATCTTGTTAGTGATTTCAACATTGACTTGCAGGAACTTGGAAATACTGCCTTTAAGTAGGAACAAACTTGAGTCTAATGCCTGAAGGGTTCTCTAACTCTGATAGTTATTGCCAAGGATTTAGATTCTATTTAAGAACACCTATATTAATATAGATACCAATTGAAGAATGTGGTAATTGAGTTGGCATCGTTCATTCTAGGGTCAATTTACCAATCATCATTAGAAACCATCATGGATCTAATTACCTAAAATATATTTGGAATCAAATTTCTGGTATATCCTTGATGTGGTTGACTCAAGTGCTCATCACTAAAATATTAGATGATTCTAGTGTCACTTGCATTCACATATAATGTGACATGAGCCATTTTCCTATGACTTGAAATCCTCATAGGCAATTTTTTATGACATATAGACTTTTCACCTCTAGAGACCTGACCCTATGCAAATAGCCCTACCCACTATAGTATATTAAATCCATATTTTTACCTTTTTTCATGACACCTATTCCATCTCATTCATGATTTTGCAAATCCCAAGTTCACACTGACACCTCAACGATAGAGCTTTGCTTTGGAGGAGTATTGTGAAGTTTCTGTAACTCTAAGCCTATTTTCATTTATTATTCCTGTACCTACAAAAGGGAAAAAAAAAAGAAAAGTGAATTGAACTGTTGAAACTTGAAAATGTAGAAATTAAATCGCAAAAAAACAATTTCTAGAAATAAATGGAGAATTTTAGGGCTCGGGTCCATATAGAATTTCGGTGGGTTCCATTCACCCATTTCCTTTTTAGCATTCCATTAAGCTACACTCAGGCTATATTGGATCCTTTCCCGTAATCTACACTACTCTATATGGTCCTTTCTAATGTATTATTAATTTCCTAAGGTGTTTCCAAAACTTGTTGTCATACATACAACATCCCCCCATGTAGACAATTTTTGTTGAATATCTTAGTGATTACAAGATTTTTGATGCCATTTCTAGACAATTTGATGGTACATACCTAGAAATATGTAATCTTCCAACTATACTATGTGTCTATCGTCTCCTGTAATTGCTACATCTCAGACATCTATGTGGAAATAACCACTCATAATCTTGGAATCAAATACTTGAGTAGAATCACCACCTCCCAACCATATACTAGATTCGATGGCATGTAATTTGTGAGGGTTGTAAATATAGTCTAGTATGCCCATAATACCATATGTATTCACTCATACTCACCATATTGAATGACTAAGCACACTGTGGTTAATATGCATTCCAAAATATTATTAATGCTTCCACCATTCAATTGGCTTATACTACCAATGTAGTGATTGAAACACCAATGGAGTTTTGACCCTGGTAACTAGTTAGGCTACATAGATATCCAAATCTCTTCACTATATATTAAAAAACGGATTTGGTTGTACTTTTAACATAACAATCTCTAGAAGGGACAACTTTGACCCATTGTGTTACATAATACAAAGGAATGATAATAAACTGGGCCCCTAAATATCATATTGGTGCATTAATGAGACTAGTAAAATTCACTACCCATCATTGGAATGAATCCCTAACCACAATGGGTTGTAGAAACATTGCAACTCTCATTAAGGGTCATCTGATGCATTAACACACATCACATTGTGTGTATAAAATGGTATATGTAAAGAGAATTAATCACCACAACTCTATGAATAGTACATTTTGCACCACAGATTTACTATCGTAGTTCTCTTCTCCTTTCCCATCATGTCCTTCCCATAAGACTGCCTCATTCTCATGGTCTATCACACATATCCAAAAAATCCCATTATTATTCAACTTATACAATTTTCCTACAATGATGTCATAATTAGCAGTGCATACAACCAACTATTTGCTGACATTAGTCATAGTCCTTGGGTGTTGACTCTATACTAAGGAATTCATTAATCTCAATTAATAAGTCTAGAATTACCTCCATGTGAAAGAGATCATCATTTTGAAATTCATGCACTAACTCCATGGTTTCCTCATGTTGTGCCCAAGAAAGATGACCGAGCCCCATATTATACTTTCTTTGCTTTATGGCTACTTCAAAACCAAATTCTTGAAACAACAACCAATGGTAGATTTAACCTTATGAGAATGGTTTGTTAACTAACTACTTTGATGCAAAGAGGTCAGTGAATAAATTAAATGGGTAGTCTAATAAGTAATTCTAGAAATTCTAAAGCATATACACCATCATCATCCCTTTACATTTCATGGCTATACAATTTCACCCTACCTTGGGCAAATTCCTGCTTGAAAAGTACATTGCATGATCCAATGTTAGTTCATTGAATTGCACCAGCACTATGATTGAAGCATCCATTTGCATATGAAAAATTCTACTCTAGTTTAAGAACACAAGGATCATATTATGACCCATCCATTTCTTCAATCTTGCAACTGCTACAAGATAAACAAATGAAACCCCTCCTTACACAATAAATGTATCGAAAATACACTAAATGATGTATACAAGATGCATTTCTTGATTTTCAATGACAAATGGATATAGATATACCTATTTAACATGTGCCATAGTTTCATTATGTGATCCTTCAACAGGTTGTAGTTATCCATATATACTTCAACAAGATTGTGAATGTATTCCCAGAAAGGGGCAATGAAATACCACTCTACAAAACACCATATGAGCATTCTATGGGTTGAAGTGCATGGCATTATAAGCATACTACCCCTATTTTTCGGAAAACATGGTGTTATTATTATCTTCCTCAATGTTACAGATTTAACGATAATTAGAGAATATACTTGTGAATGAATACGTCTCATTTCTTGTGACCTTCTCCAAGATCTCATCACTAAATGAGGTTGGAAAGGGGTTGCGTATGTAAGCCTAATTGAGTAAATAAAAATCATTATTGGTCCCTTTGTTTTTGGATACATGTTGCGGAAGATGGAAGTCTAGAGGAGAGTATGGAAGAACATGTGGATCCATGTAGAAGGCATGGAAAAGGAATTGAGAAGATGTAGTGCAAGTCATATTCCAAAAACTAAGGATATGGAAAGTTATTAATGCACCAACCTTGGTAATGGACCAAATTAGTCATCCTTACCTCTTTTGTAACTGTCTTGAAATCGTCAATGATAAAAACTAGTTTTGTATAAGAACCCATTGAGGCTAAGGAGAAGGGGTTTCTATTATTGTTTGATTGTGATGAGGGTTATTGTTGGTAGGACTATTTTTTGGTCATTAAGTGAGCAATTTGTATTGATCCCTACAAGATAAAGGGTTTTTTGGATATCTTATGATGTGAAGTTGCAGTCCCATTTTGTAACCAATGGATATGAATAAGAAGATCATGTCTTAGACCCCCTTTAAATTTATGCATGTGCCTGAGTATTGAAAATGGTTTAGTATATATTACCAAATCTTGTAGAATCTCTAGTTAATATGTTTATAATGGTTTCCATCTCGTATGTCTTGCATGCTATTTATTCTCATATACGAGAAGTGATTGAATAATAAGATAAAAACATATAGTAAGTTATATCCATCCTATAGTAGTTTCCCTATCTTTAAATAGTCTTGGTTGTGCTTTGGTTGAGACCTTCTTCTCTTTGGTAGGATTGAATATGCCATAACACCTAGACTACAATGGGACTTTGTTGGCCCTTGCAAGAGAAACTTGATCTAAGTTTGACATCAACAAATGGTTCCCTTTCTGAGATTATGGTTAAATGGTAAATAGTTGTCAGATGGATAGATGGATTTACAAATATCGGGTTCAAGATTGGTGGGAGAAGAGGTTCAAGGACTTTTTCCTGTAAGAAGGCCAATTGTAGGAATGGAACCTAAGGATATGTATTGATTTTGTGTTATATAACAAACATTCTAATGATTAGTATGAGGTTTTCTATTATGGTTTTCCTATAAGCCTATATAAATGGTTGAAAAGGCTCATAGAATCTCTAGAATATTGGGATTTATAGAAGAAAAGTATTAAGTGCACTACTACTAACCTTTTGGACATGTGTTTTAGTATTTTTAGGTTCCTAAATAAAGGGAGGTTTGAGGGAAAAACCCATGAAAGAATTTTTTTAGGTCCATTTTTGGTCTGGTTTGAGTTATTTATAAGGTTTTGTGGCCCATTGTAAACTAATTCCGGTAAAGGAATTGGGGTTGTAATATAGTCTCGGTGAATGGACTAAGGTTTCAGATGCTATAATATTGTATTGCAAACATAAAATATAATACAATGAGATAGATGTTGGAACCTATGAATCGTTACTAATCTCACTTTGTCAGATGAAGAGAGTCAACCGTTGAACGGAGTTGGCCACTGAGGGTGTCAATCGTTGAAGGGAAATTATCACCAACTAAAATATGAATTAATTATGTCCACATTTTTTCCTTTGACCCATGATTTATGTACAATTATGGTTAGTTACCATGATGTTGTCTTGTGGTTATTGGTTCAGTCCATATCCAAACCTATTTATAGATGGTCTCTTAGATTGGTCTACCACCATACATTCAATCATTGTTCTCTTTTGATCCTACTCATCGTGCTTAAGTGATGTAATGGCATCTTTAAACACCACCACTACTCCCTACGAATCTCTTTTATCTTCTGCTATTTTCTTCCTATCCCAACATGGTCTCAGAGCTCGTTGGTTTGTGATTAAGGGTTTTGAAAAGTGACTAAGTTCCATTAGATACTGATGGTTTGATGAGCTACATTTTTATATGGGTATAAATACAATGGTGAAAAACTGAATTTGACAATCCTACCCTCTTTTTTGGCATGATATGAATTCTTTGGGACTTTCGGCTTCGACGCATGGACATGAAGTTGCAACCTTCATGTGGAGTATTGTTTTCAGGAGAATGATGAACCATGGTGTGCCCTAGATGATGAAATATGGAAATATATTGAGTGTCATTTTTCCATACTTATGATGCCCTAGTTTATTTGGTGGAGCATTGTTATTTTGGTATGTTATTGATTACCTTGATTACGATGCTTGACTTCTGAGGCATATTGACTTGTGGTCGACTTTCATTGGATGATAGAGTATTTACCAACGACAATTTTTTCGACTAGAGATGATCTTGATATGATCAACTAGCTAGTTTGAATTGTGACCAACTGGAGGTTGTCACATTGGTATAGCTTGAGATTCCTTAGAAAATTCCTTCGGTCAACAAGAGGTTTTGACTAAAGGTTGATGCATTGGTATATCTTGTGTTTCCTTAGAAAATTATTTTCTTGATAAGAGGGTTTGATAATATGGTGAATCAATTGGATGGGTGACTTGCATCTTGAAGATATTGACTTGTAAAGTACATTGACTGAGCATGGACTGAGCATCGATTGGCATGGGTTTGATCGAATAACACTTGGATTGTCCATTAACTAGATTCCTTTGAGTGATAAACTTCTGAAGCTCTTGACTACATTTCATTTGGCTGACTAAGGATTGAAGGGAAATATATTTACTCTTTTTTTGTATTGGACCTTAAATATTATATTGATTGAATAAGCCTTGGTGGAATCCCTTGTGCTGTTTTGATTACTTATCATTGAGATTGTTTGCTTGGTCAAATATGAGGCAAATTGGCCTATGCTTGACTTTATATAAGTTAATTAGTGCAAATTGAGACAATTGTGCATTAAAATCCTATTGAATATGGGTATGTTTGATGAATATGAAGCCTTGGATTTATGGAAATTGCAGGAGATTCGTGAGAAGAGGACAATTGTTTCCTTACAATAATCCCATGATTAAATTCAACAAGAAGTTTTCTTGTAGAATACTGTTTCCTTGTTGCAGACGAAGAATGAAGGAATGAAGAATAAATTGAAGACTATTCATTCCTTGCTTGAAGATGAAGCTTCTCTTTTCCATATAGGGTTTTTACAGAAAATGGATGAAAAATCTGGGAATATTTTTTCCATGGAGAACACCATCGAAAATATTTTCCAAAATCTTGTTGATAATCTGGAGACAAGACTGATCTAATTGATGATCTGGAGATCGATGTTAAGGTTGTTTCTCGTGCCGAAAATGTTTCGTTGAAGGAGAAGATTTGTATAATGGAAGACAATAATATCTAGATATCTAATGAGGTTCCCCATTTGCAAGCCTCTATTGACGAGCTTCATGAAAAAGCTTCTCCTATTCAAGAAGTTGATAACCGCTTGTTTGATGAATATTAAGCCTTGAGGAAAGATAAAATTATTTATTATTGTAGCTGACAGATAAAGATGAGTCTCTTAAGGAATTGAAAGAGTGAAAACATAGACTTGACTTAAAGATCGACTGACTACGATAAGCTAAGGAGAAGACTATTGATGTTGTTGAGCTGCCAATCTCACCTATTTTCTACCTTTGATAATGTTGCTTGTATCCTAATTGTTTGTAAGAAAGATGTCGATGATGCCATCTTATTTCATCTCATGATTTGTTGGCTACTGATGTTATTTCTCCTAGATTTGAGAATCAGACTACAAGTATAGGATCTCGATTGTTGAGCAATATGGGATATACCAGAAGAGGATTTGGGAAGAATGGACATGGTATTTATGTTCATATTACCCATGAGTTGAAGTCACCAAGAACAAGTCTTGGATATGATACTAAGAATGGACATGCTTCACCTAGTTTTAACGACATCAAAATAATGTTATTTGTTCCTGAAGGCGTTCATATTGATTTGCTTGAAAAACAACTTTCTATTGACAGTGTTGAACTGATTGATGAATTAGATGTCTTTGATAAGCCAAAAATTGAGAATGTTATTATAGATGACATTGCTGCTAATGTGCATGGTTGTTTTTCTCCTTTTGGTGAACGAAAGCTTGAGATTGCATCACCTGTTCTACCAAAACAAATATTTGTGCCATATTTTCATCCTCGTCTAAAGAATTAGAGGGATTTTCCCAGGAATCATAATTCTTGGAAATATGAAAATTATTCTTTCATAACTTTTCAAAAAGGGTGTGAAATGTAGAACCATGGACCAATGCTAAATACTTAGATAGATTGTGTTTAGATTGATGAATGGTAATGTGATAATTTGAACATATGCTTGAGGACTTCATATAGATGTGTATCATCGATTGTGAAACCGTGTAATGCTCCTCTTTTTTTTAATTGTTTTGGAGTGATCGACTGGGACTTGAACAGAGATGAAATTCGATTAGATTATAAATTGGAATGTTCGACAGCTGAGATATTGATGTTTGTTGACTTGAGAGTGTTCAATTGAGATTGGAATAGTGGTGAAAATCGACTGGAGTTTTTCAATTGGTTTGTTTTGTCAACTTAGTCTCAAACAATATTTGTCACTGCTTCATATTGTAGTGATGTTGTATTCATCCCTCAATTGTGTTTATGGGGGAAGACATTGTAGTTATTTGTTGTGTAAGCCTAATTATTGTTTACTCGACCATTTCTTGTTGACCCGACTAAACTTGCTGAGATCAAATGAACTATGTTTGAACTAAGTTTTTCATTATTAGTTGGGAGATATAATTTAGTAATGTTTTTAGTACCTATTTTGATGGATGGCCAGAGTCTGTAATACTGGCATAGATTGTTGATTTCCTAGTCAATTAATTGGCTAGATTGTGTTATTTTGTTGTCATGTCAACTAATTGACTGAGACTACTTAAACAACAATGTGGATGACTTCATTGCATTTTGATGACAAGAGGTGATAGTGTTTCAGAATTATTCTAGGAGTATTACTGTACTGGGGGTTATTAGTTCTTGTTGTACAAATCAAATTAAGGGGGGTCTACTTAATAATTTTGTCTTTCCTCCAAGCTGAGTTTACAAAGGGGGGTTAGTGGCGTTGGAACCTATGGTTCGTTAGTAACCTAACCTTATTGGATGAAGGGAGTCAAAAGTAGAAGGGATCCAACCACCGAGGGTGTCGACCATTGAAGGGAACTCATCACCAACTAAAATATGAATTAACTATTCCCACTTTGGGTCCTTCGACCCATGGTTTATGGATAATTATGGTTAGTTACCACTATGTAGTCACATGGTTGTTGGTTTGGTCCATATCCAAGCCTATTTATACATGGTATCTTATATCGATCTACCACCACACATTGGATCATTGTGCTCTTCCGAGCCTGCTCATTATGCTTAAGTGTTGTAATGATGTCTTTATACACCATGACTGTTCTCTCAAAATATTTTTTCTCTTCTTCTATTTTCTTCCCGTCCCAACAAGAGAAAGTGAAGAAACTCCCAATAATGCTGGTTTTCTCAAATTTTCATTTTCAAGGTAAATAAATATTTGTATATTGTGTGTGTGTGAGGTAATGTTAATTATTATGCTTTAAATTTCGTTTGGTATTTTTTTCTTTACAAAGGTTTAACAACGCACTTCATTTGGTATCAAATTGAGGTTATTAGCTTTAGGGGGATGTCGTTGTTTCTAGGTTTTAGCTCATAATATGAAAAGAAAGGATATCCTGGGTTTTTTATAAGCTTGTGTTGGAGTGGGAGCTTTATGTAGTGAACCTTGTCCAAAGAATTGTTGAGCATTTCAAGAATATAAATCCAGAAGTTTGATGACCAAAGCTTCGAGTTATGGAAGCTAAATATGGAATATCTTCTTGTAGACATAGATTAATGGATTTATGTGGATCCATGTACAAATCCCACTAGTATGTTGAAAGAAGATTGGGAAAAGCTGGAGAGAAAAGCGAGAAGCATGATTCAACTTTGCCTCTCAATTCGAGAAAAGTGTATGGGGAAAATTTAAGCCATGGGATAATTTTTGACCTTTTTCCCCAAAAAAATATTCATGAATTTCTATTTTTTTCTATATTGATTTGCCCTAATTTGACGAGATAAACATTTTTACGCTAAAATTTGCCAAAATTTTTCAAAAACTATATAAATCCCTTAGAGATTTAATCCGTTTAGAAAAATATCGCCCAACATTTTATGGTTGGAAATTTAAGAATTAGTAAGATTCACCAAGGTTTCTACACTTTAAGAAAAATATGGATCCTTAAACTTTTCCCTGTTCTTAATTTGAATGTCGAAATTTTATAGAGTTGGCAATGCAAATAAGACGTGGGATAAGCTAGGGAATTTGTATTAGTAAAAGTATCTGGTAAACAAGTTATTTATTTGAAAGAATTTGTTTTAACTTGGGATGGAATATGGTGACATCATGAAATATCATATAAATTTCTTTAATACCCATGTAAGTTAATTGGCCTATAAGTTTTAAACGTGTAAAGTGAAACAATGCAAATAGATTTTTAAACAAAATAGAGATTAAAAAATGGCGCGCACACACACTACACATATATTTAGCTTGGAAACCCTTAATGGGGAAAACCAACAAAACATAGAAGCACACTTCTATCTTTCTCATTATGTTTCTTAATAATTCAAAATACAATATTTAGGTATTTTCCAGCATCCAAAAACTAAATTAGATTTAGAACCCAATCCCTTAACCATAATTAATTACATATTTTTCAATAAAATAACCAAAAACAAATCAGTGTGTTTCCTTGATTCTGTTTCATGGAGTAGGGGGAAGGCATCAATGAAACCCCCTCTCATGACTCCCCTTGATCAAATTCCACACATAGTGCTTGGTGCATATGAGAGAGCAAGAGAATGTTTTAGTTGTTGGTGACATATCCCACATTCAAAGAATATAACACATGCCCAACATTGTCCTGCTTCTTGTGTTTTTTGCAATACAATGGACCACATACTAATAGGGTCACAAGTTCAGGGCATCAATTCCCATTGATTCTAGACACCAAGAGAACTTCTTAGTACTAAAATGCTTCATCAATGAGTCTACAACATTCTTTAAGGTGTCAATATTTTCGAACTCCTTCTTCTCTTCAACCATATCTCTCACAAAGTGGTACTACACATCAATATGCTTTGTTTATCATGATAAACAGATTTCTTTGCCAAAAAGATTGCACTTTATCTATCACAATATAACCTTATATATTTATGTACAAACCCAATACTTGAACACAATCTCTACAACCATATAAATTCTTTGCTTGCATGGGTGTTTTCCATGTATTCAACTTCTGTAAATGCGAGTGCAACTACATCTTTTATAATCCAATTGATAGCTCCTCCAAATAGCTTAAATACATAACCACTTGTAGATATTCTCTGATCAAGATATCCAATCTTGTATGCATCAACAAAACCTTGTACATCTATTATGATGTCTAATCCATGTCTTCTTGTTATCCCTAAAGTATGCACCTTGACTGCTAAAGGGAAAAGCTAGGGAACTTGATTTAGTTTTAGGATAGTAATGATTTTAAGTTTGATAGGAAGGTCAAATAGGTCACAAGGTCTAGGATTAAATCAAATATTCAGATGATTCAACAGGTAAAAAATCATTGTTTCAAAAGCGCATAGTTTAATGGTTTCGATATAACACAAGTGAAAAAATAAAGGGTAAAAATAAAAGTAAAAGTTGTATAGATTACACATTCACAAGAAAAATATCAGCTTCCAAAATAGAGTTCTAAAATCTAATACAAAAGATATCAAACACAATCCACTGATTATAGGCAATAAACAAAGAAAGCTTGCCATTTGATTTGCAATAAGTGAAACATTTAATACCATGAAAAAATTACATTATGTAGTCAATATAAAGACTACGAATATGATACAATGGAGTACACAATCAAAACCATAAATAGATAATATCCGAGCATAACTTGTTATTTTATTAAAACAACTTGTCTTTTACAAACCTTGGAGATCGACCCAACCATACCTCTCTATTCCCCCAACCAAGCCATTCCTACCTTGACATATTCTATTTCATAGATACAAGGATCCAAAAGACTTGGATCCTAGATCCATGAAAAAATGATCAACTTTCTAATTTTACCTCAAAATAAGATTCATAGATATGATAAGACATGACAAGTAAACCCAATATAAACTAAGATGCAAAATCCCAGGGAAGAGTTGACCAAATTTATGTTTAATCCTTTATGTCTTTTGAATATTACATCAAAATATAATATCATGAAAAGGATTTATTAAGTTTAAACATTTGACTGGGCTAGTAAATCAAAATCTACAAAATAGGGTAAAGTCTACTACATGAAATTCTGTAGCGTATTCAATAGGTTCTTGAAAAGATGGTGTTGCAAAATATTTAAATCCTGTTGTTGTAATTGTAACTTCAAAGGATATTATGTTGTATATTATCATTGTATATTGTTGTACCCCCGTCGAAGGTTTTTTCCCTCCGTTTAGGATGTTATTATTGTGTAAGGTCATTGAGGTAAACTCTCCATTGTAATTCAGGGCAATAGTCACCAAGATGAATATAATAAAATGTATTTTTGAGTCTCCCTAGGTGAAGATGGCCCTGCTAGGGTAAGAGGTCATCCTAGTTAGGTTTTAGGTTAGTCACTTGATGTGTATAAATAGGGAGGCTCCTTCCCTCATTTATACACACACACTCACTCACAAGTTCACATGAGGTGAGAGAGAGGACAAGGAGGAAGAGAGAGAGCCACATAAGACATCTTATTCTTGGGTTTTACTGTCTTGTGATATTGTATTGGCGACGAAACTATTATGAGAAAGTTTGTGGGGTTTTCTCCTTTATGGTTTCCCCGAGGATAATATTTGTTTCTTGTGCACCTTATGTATATTTCTATGCTTGTTATTCTTACATATAAAGATCCTAATCAATTTGAATTAGAGTAGAAAAACTAACATGGTATCAGAGATTCTCTGAAAGAAGGCATTGTACAACAAAGGAAACTAGGGATTCCTATTTCAAGGTCTTCTCTCTAGAGATAATCAATAAAACAGGGCTACACACTCACCCTAGGAGGGAGCATATTTTGGTGGAAATTTGAAGAAGTTTCATTTTTTACTGCGAGACAATATCAGATATTACAGGAATAAACTAAGGAATAAAGTTTTGGAGTCTTCCCACCACAATTTTTTTAGAGAAGGACCCCACCGAACAAATTTCCTCAAGGAGGCAAATATTTCTATCTAGACAGAATCCAAAATTCCAAGTTTGGAATTTTAGGGTTTCTCTAACAAACCCTAGGTCACCCAACTCTAGAACTAGGTCAGGCATCTCAAATTGGTAAGATCTAAATCTCTGCTGTTTACATTTGAGGTTCTCATTTCAAAATGACTCATTACACCCAACTTGATGATAATATTGTGGGAGATGACAACTTCCAAGTATGGAAGTATAAGATCTCCTTGATCATTGAAGAAAATGATCTGGATAAGTATATAAGTGGGGAAGTTCCAGAGCTAGAGGAACATGAGGCTAAGGCTACCCATAATAAGAACTTGATCAAGGCTAAGATAATCATTGTAGATTCTATTAAGGATCATATCATCCCTCGTGTTTCATCCCTAAAGACACCTAAGGAAGTGTTTGATGCTTTGACGAAGTTGTTCGAAGTAAAGAACATTAACCAGAATATGACATTGAGGAACTAACTGAAAAATGTGAATATAAAAAACTCAGAAACCATGAAATCCTATTTCAAAAGGGTTGCTCAAATAAAGGAACAACTTGAAGTAGTTAAAGATAAGGTAGAATAAGGAAAGTTTGTTATGACCACCTTGAATGGTCTCCCAAGATCACGAGACTCATTCATTCAAGGAATATGTGCCAGAAAGAAGTTGATCACTTTTAGTAGACTTTGGAAAGAATACATAGTTTAAGAAGCTTAGATCATAACAAGATAAGAGAATATGGGAACAATTTGTGGAAATTGAACCCAAGTGATAGAACAATTGCACTCACAAAATTGCTAATAAAACATGCAAATTTACACACAAAGGAGACTAAAATTGGAGCATAACACTAATATATATTGAATAAGTGTACAATAGCCAAACTTATGAAGTAATAGGCTGCTTCAATATATAATTACATGATATATTTTAATGCATAAGGATGCCATTCGAAATAGTCAAAAGTAGGCTTACTAAATCTAGTCAAATCCCCCATAGGTGCATAAAGCAGTTTCCAAATCTACCTAGAGGCTCACGAATTGGAAAAGTTAAGTAGGCAAGATAATAAGTGATGTAAAGAAAAATCATACATGCTTTTATTAGGAGAAAATAATGGAGGATGATGAGGGAAAAAAACAAGTCAACTACACCTAGTCTTACTTTCCCTTTTGCCATAAATCTCAATAAAGCAGGCAACTTAGCAGAAAAAGTAGATATGCGCTAGGGAGGATCTGGAATAAAGTATACATGATAAATATGGTTTTTAGGAGGTTTCTTAAGTGTTCCATGAGTCAGTTTTAGCAAGTTTGACTTCTAGGACATGTGGAAGACAACTTGCACAGAGTGGAATATTGGAAACTAGGCAAATAAGACAAAAATAGATTAATTAATGTCTAAGGTAACTAACTATGGGTTGATTATTCTAACACCCCCCCTTAAGCCTAAATTTATGAGTAAATATGAGAAAAATATAGGGCCTAGCAACAAGGCTTAGTCACCCTTTACATACTGCATGTCCATTTAACCAAGGAAAGAGGCAAAAACCCAGTGGAAAAATCCTCCCTTAAACATGGACAGTAAAACAAAATTTGAAAATATTGTCATCAATCATGCTTCATAGCATGATCAGCAATCCCTAGCAGTGATTTGATATTGCTGAAAGTCTTCTCACAAAAAAATTTGGTGAAGATGTCTGCTACTTGTTTTGAAGATGCACAGAAAAGTAGGTGAATGGTGCCATCATGCACAAGCTATCTGATGTAGTGCATATGGATCTCAATGTGTTTGGTTCTCTGTCTCTGAATTGGATCATTGCAAATTTGAATGGTGCTCTGATTATCACAATAGATAATAGTTGAAAACTATGATTCGAAGTCACACTCACCAAGTATCCCCTGCAACCATAAACATTGAGTTGCTACATTTACAACTCCTCTGTACTCTGCTTCTGTAGATGAGAGTGCTATGGCACTCTGTTTCTTTCTTGACCAGCTGATTGGTCCTTCAGCAAGCATGAACACATATCCTGATGTTGACTTTCGATCTGTGTTGTCACCTGCCCAGTCACTATCAGTAAACCCAATCAAATCAAGATCAGATTTAGCTTTGTAGAAGATCCCATGAGTTCTTGTTCCCTGAACAAAGTTAAGGATCCTTTTGGCTTCTCTCCAATGGATCTCATGAGGTTGAGCCATGTATATTGAGGCCACACTTACTGCATAAGAAATATCAGGTCGAGTGTGTGTAAGGTACAACAAACACCCAATCAATTTCCTATACAGTGTATTATTTACCATAGGAGAAGAACCTGCTTCTTCAAGCTTAACTCCCAAAAGGAAGGGAGTCTTTCTTAGCTTGCAATATTTCATTTTGAATTTGTTCAGCAAATATAAAGCATACTTGGACTGATGTACTTTTATTCCATGTTGGGATTGAGCAATTTCTAGACCCAAGAATTGGCTCAACAACCCCAAATCAGTCATAGAAAATGTATGGTTCATTGCATCCTTCAAGGAGGAAATTTATTTCTTTGAACTTCCTGTAATCAGAAGGTCATCCACATACAAGAAAATAATCGTCAAACAACCATGAATCAGCTTCAAATAAACATTAGGGTTAGACTTGCATTGAACAAAATTCAATGACAGCAGAAAGCCATCAATCTTGGCATACCAAGCCCTGGGGGCTTGGTTAAGCCCATACAATGATTTCTTTAACTTGCACACAAAATATGGATTAGACAAAAACCCTTGAGGCTGCTGCATGTAAATCTCTTCAGTAAGATCTCCATTTAGGAAAGCACACTTCACATCCATGTGATGTACCTCCCACTACTTCGAAGCTGCAATGGCTAAGGCTAGCCTAATGGAGTCCATATTTGCCACTGGTGCAAAGGTCTCATTGTAGTCAATACCATGTACCTATGAGTAGCCCTTGGCTACCAATATTTCCTTATATTTCAAAGGTGAACCATCAGAAGCAAACTTAATTTTGAAAACCCACTTACATTGAAATAGCTTCTTCCCTGGGGAAAGATCAACTAGTTCCCAAGTGTTGTTCTTCTGGAGTGAGCTGAATTATTCTTTCATGGCTGTTTTCCATCTTGGATCATGTGCTACATATTCATATGTCTTTGGGTCTGATTCAACCATCAGATAGCACTTCTCTGCAAACAGAGGGTCTTTCATACACGGGGCACTCTCAAACTGAGATCAGTCCTCCTAGGATCACTAGGGTTTCTAGCTAGTTTCCCAGCTGCATGAATGGTATTTGCTACCAATTTTGGTCTTGTAGGACTGTCAAGATCTGCAATTAAACCATCATTATCAGACATATCAGAATTAGCAAACTCATTTGTCTCTTCACTTACATTCAATGGTTCTGGTGGTGAAGAAGACTCTCCAACTTCAACTGCTGCTAAAGGCTCTTCTTGGAACTGAACACTCCTTTCAATGAAGGCTTTGTTTGTGCTCAAATTGATCAGCTTGTATCCTTTTGAATCTTTAGAGTACCCAACAAATAGACACTCTTGGATTTGGGGCTGCAAAGCCTTCGTCTTTTCTGTTGGAATTCTAGCCCAAGCCTTTGAGCCAAAAATCCTGAAATGGGTCACATCTGGCTTGTGCCCACTCCAAGATTTGAAAGGAGTCATACCATTAAGATATTTATGAGGCACCCTATTCTAGATATAGGATTCACAGTTTATATCCTTGGCCCAAAACTTTGGTGGCAAAGTCTTAGCCTCCATCATACAGGTTGACATCTCCTTCAGTGATCTGTTCTTTCTCTTAGCAACACCATTTTGCTGTGGTGTGTAAGGGATTGAATGCTACATCTGAATACCTACATATTCACAATATTGAATGAACTCAGACTTGACATACTCACCACCATTGTCATATCTGAGGATCTTGAGTCTCCTCCGAGACTAGTTTTCAACCAAAGCCTTAAAGACTTTGAAGAGGCCAAACAATTTAGACTTATGGTTCAGGAAGTAAACCCAATAATACTTGGAAAATTCATCTATGAAGGTCAATGCATATTTGTCTTGACTCATTGACATATGAGGAAATGGACCAGCAACATCACTGTGGATCAACTCAATAGGTGTAGAGGTTCTCTCATGACTAACTCTCTCAAATTTATGCTCTGAGCTTTTTCCTAGGATACAACCTTGACAGACTCCCTTGGACAATTTAATCTTTGGTAACCCTATGACCATTTCTTTTTCACTTAGATCAGAAAGATACTTATATTTAAGATGGACATATATTTCATGCCAAAGCTTGCTTTCCTCATTAGCATGAATCGGAAGAGCAAAGGGGTTTGAGTAGGGTAGAAAATGTGAAAACATGTATACCTTCGAAGTGTGATCTACAACTCCTTTTGCAATGAATTTACCATTCGAGATATTTGTGATCTCAACATCATCAGGGGAGAATATGACCTTCTTCGGAGACCCTGTGTGGGTCATCTAATACATTGACAAGAGGTTAGAGGCAATACTTGGAACATACAATACATTACTGAACTTACCATGGTCAAGATCAATCCTTCCTTTGCCCAAATTGTCAGTGAGAGAGTCATCTCCTAGAACTATTGGTGGACCTTTCGATATGTCAGGAGAGGAGAATGCCTCCTTGGTTGAAACCATATGTCTTGAAGCTCCAGAGTCTATGATGAAGCTAGGTGAGCTTGAAGTGCCAGCAACCAATGCATGTACTCTCTCTCTGTCCTCTGAATTTGATCCGGGCCTTCCCTCTTCTTTGAGAAATTAGGAAGGGAGATGTTATTATTCTCTAGGAGTTGGGTCAACATGTCAATTTTATTCTTCATGCAGGATTTTTCAGGATGATAGCCCTTATTGCAGTATGCGCACTTGCTCATTTCTCCTTTTTTCTTCTTCTTCTGGAAGTTCTTCTTAGAGCCCTGGGGCTCCTCTTGAGACTTGATCTTGTCTCTATTTTGCTCAGGTGGATTCTTAGATTTCTTCTTGCCTTTTGAATCCACCCTTGAATATCCAGCAACCAAAGCTTGGTCTATGGAAGGTTTGATGGTGCCCATCATCACCGGTTTATCTTGTTCTTGTGTGAGGGATTTCATGAACTCTGCAAGCTTAGGAATCTTCCAGGCTCGAGCTGTCAACTTGGTGGCATGGAAGGTAAAAAAAAACACTGAATAATCAGGGCCAAGCTTCAAGAGTATGACCAAAACTAGCTTCTCTTCCTTCTTTTCAATTCCACACTGTTTTAGCTGCAAAACAAGGGCTTTAAACTTGGAAAAGTAGAGTTGCAGGGATTCGAAGCTGCTGGGACTCAAAGAGATCAATTCATTCTCGATTTGATGTCCTCTCATCTCATCTGTCTTACCAAAAATATCTACAAGATTCTCCCACACTTCATTAGGTGATGTCAATCCATCAAGATGGAAGAGGAGGTCTCTGGATATGCTCAGACACAGAAGACCATAGGCCTCATCCCTCCTGTTGTGCCATTTAATTTTCTATGTAGATGCATTGGGCTCTACCTTAGTTTCCATAGTCACCCTGTAGAGACCCTTCACTCTCAACAATATCTCCATCTCTGCTTTCCATTCAAAGAAATTAAATGGAGTCAAGATGATCTTTTGATATTGATCCATAGCTCTAAACTGTGCCCTTCAACCAGCAGAATTTGCTCCCAGTCAAGATGTCGAACCTGCAATAGAAATATGGAAGGAGAGAAATCGATCTATAAAGGCTTTGTTACCATGTGGAAGTTGAACCCAAGTGATAGAACAATTGCACTCACAAAATTGCTAATCAAACATGCAAATTTACACACAAAGGAGACTGAAATTGGAGCATAACACTAATCTGTATTGAATAAGTGTACAATATCCAACCTTATGAATTCATAGGCTGCAGAAATATATAATTACATGAGAGATTTAGATGCATAAGGATTCCATTCGAAATAGTCAAAAGTAGGCTTACTAAATCTAGTCAAATCCCCCATAGGTGCATAAAGCAGTTTCCAAATCTAGCTAGAGGCTCACGAATTGGAAAAGTCAAGTAGGAAAGATAATAAGTGATGGAAAGAAAACTCATACATGCTTTTATTAGGAGAAAACAATGGAGGATGATGAGGGCAAAAAACAAGTCAACTACACCTAGTCTTACTTTCCCTTTTGCCATAAATCTCAATAAAGCAGACAACTTATCAGAAAAAGCAGATATGCACTAGGGAGGATTTGGAATAAAGAAGACATGCTAAATATGGTTTCCAGGAGGTTTGCCAAGTGCTCCATGACTCAGTTTTAGCAATTTTGACTTCTAGGACATGTGGAAGACAACTTGCATAGAGTGGAATATTGGAAACTTGGCAAATAAGACAAAAATGGATTAATTAATGTCTAAGGTAGCTAACTATGGGTTGATTATTCTAAAACAATTTAAGATCAATCTCTCATAGTTCACACTAGAAGAAATCATAGAAAGCAGGAGGATCATCATCACAACAAAAGGGAGAACCCTCATCACAAAAGACAAAAGAAATTAAGAAGAGATCCTTGCAGTATTAGCTGCTAGACTTGTTATGAGAATGGACACTACTCCAGCGATTGTCCTAGAAACAAAGTATACTCCAACAAGAAGTAAAACAAGAAAATACATCATGCTCACATCGTTGAATACGATGAACCAACAATGAAAAGATTCAGAGAAGAAAGAACTAATTCTTTAAGTGATGAAGAATATGTCCTAATCTCAGCACTCACGGACATTATCTCACATGGAAGCAATGATTGGATTGTATATAGTGGGGCATCCAAGCATATGACAAGATATAAAGAATAATTCATCAATCTATATGATATTGAGTCACCCCACAAGATGAAGCTTGGGGATTATTATCAATACCCCACAAAAGTAAGTGGCGAAGCTTTCTACAAGATAGATTATGGGAAATCCTTGAAGATGAAATATGTGCTATATGTTCTAGGATTGAAAAAGAATCTTCTCTCCATTTTTTCCTTAGATTCAAAGGAAATAAGAGTTGCATTTTTTTATGGTGAAGTCTTAATGTGGCTAAAAGGAAAGGCAATTGTTGATCCAACGGTAATTGGAGAGCAAGAAAGAGGCTTGTACAAGTTGAAGGGACAACTTGAACAAGCATTGGTTCATGACTCCACATAACCAATTGAGCTATGGAAAAGAAGGCTTGCACATATGCACTATAGAGTACTACCTATTGCAAGCAAAGTGGTTTCAGGACTTCCATAAATCCATACAAAACATGAAGGAATTTGCAAGGCATGTGTGCAAGGAAAGCAAAGGAAAATGAATATTGGAGATAGCCCACTCAAATGTTTGCGGGGCCATTTCATAGAACTCACTAAGAGGGTATATATACTATGTTTCCTTTATAGATAATTTCTCCCGTAAGACTTGGATATATTTCTTGAAGGGGAAAAATGAAGTATTCATCAAGTTCAAAGAATTCAAAGCCTTGGTTGAAAATCACACTGAAAGTAATATCAATAATATGTGGTTAGATAATGGCATAGAATTCACCTCGAAAGAATTCAAGGAAATTTGTAGAGAATATGGGATTAAGAGGGAGTTGAGCACTCCCTACTATTCTCAACAGAATGGCATTATAGAATGGAAGAACATAACAATAATGGGAGCAACGAAAGCAATGCTACATGACTAGGATCTTCCGATGCAACTATTGGAAGAAGCAACAAGGAAAACTATGTATGTATAGAACTGTACTCCTCACCGAGTACTTGACAACAAGAATCTTGAAGAGTCTTTCTTATTAGAGAAACCAAAATTCAATCATCTCAGAATATTTGGCTGCCCACTATACATACACATCCCAAAGGAAAAGAGGACCAAGCTCGATCCTTTAGGAAGGGGATATTCATAGGATACAGTGACACTTCAAAGGTCTATCGAATATACTTCACAAGATTTAAGAAGATCAACATCAATAGAGACGTAACATTTGATGAAGACTCAACATACTCCAGATACAAAATATTACCTATTGAAGAGGTCGAAGAACTTGAAGCAACTAGAGTCCGAGACACGACAATGAAAGAAACAACTCTAGAAGACCATGAAGACCACAACCAGTGTAGAACCACAAGAACCTGTAGAACCACTTCACAAGAAGAACTCTCACAAAAGAAAACCAGCATGGGAACAAGATCTAATACAAGATGATGAAAGGTATGGCACTCTAGATGGGATGCATAGAGAAAGGAAAAGACCTATACCATACACCATCTATATGTCCCTTCTATCTGAAATCATTGATAAGGAACCTTCCAACTACGAAGAGGCTGCAGAAAATAAAGAATGGAAGGATGCCATGATCGAGGAGTGGCAGTCGATTATGAAGAATGACGTCTAGGATATAGTTCCAAGACCGGAAGGAAAGTTAGTGGTGAATTTGAAGTGGATTTACAAGATCAAGCATGCTGTATATGGTAGCTTTAAAAAACACAAGGCAAGGTTCATGGCACGTGGCTTCTCTTAGAAAGAAGGAATAAACTACAAGGATACATTTGCACCCATAGTGAGACACACTTCCATTAGATCTATGCTTGCATTGGCTGCAATAATGAAATGGAAGGTACACTAGATGGATGTTAAGACAACATTATTGAATGGTGTAGTTGAATAGGAAGTGTACGTGGAGCAACCACTAGGATTTGAGACACATGACATGCAAAATCATGTGTGAAAATTAAAGAAATCCTTGTACTAATTTAAATAGGAACCCAAGACATGGTGCGATAGGATGGACAACTTCCTGATGAGATTAGGATTTACCGAGAGTAAAGAGGATTCCAACCTTTACTTCAAGGTTGAAGGCATAAGACCAGTGATGCTCCTGCTATATGTTGATGACCTGTTTCTAACAAGAGAGGACGAACTCATTATAGATGCAAAGAGGAATCTTGCCTTTGAGTTCGATATGCAATACATATGGATGGTGCACTACTTCTTAGGCATGGAGGTGTGGCATAGTGCAGATGAGACCTTCCTTGGACAAGGAAATTATGCAGTGGAGATTCTAAAGAGATTCAAAATGTTGGACTACAAGGCGATAGACACACCTATGGAATTGAACTTGAAGATACTCCATGATGCTTCATCAGAGACAGTTGATTCCACGATGTATCGTTCATTGATGTACTTGATGAACACGAGACTAGACATATGCTTTGCTGTGAACACCCTGAGCTAGTTCTTGACGGAACCAAGACATGTTCAATTGATTGCTGCAAAGCATGTATTAAGGTACTTGAAGGGTACAATTGACTATGGTCTCAAGCATGGAGTGAATCGGAGGATTAACCTGTATGGTTATGTTGATTCGGGTTGGTCAGGAAACGTCACTGATAGGAAGATCACTTTGGGATGCTGCTTCAGTCTAGGTTTCAATATGATCTCCTGGATTTGTAGGAAGCAGTCCTATGTGGCACTAAGTACAACCGAGGCAGAGTATGTTGTAGCATGTTTGGCTAGTTGTGATGTAGTATGGATTTGGAAGCTACTGTTTGATTTGTTTGATCTTGAGTTAGAGGCGACTTTTATCTTTTGTGACAACCAGAGTTGCGTGAAGTTGTCAGAGAACCCTGTGTTCCATGACAAGTCGAAGCACATTGAGCTCAAGTATCGCTATATCTAGGATATGGTGTAGAGAGGAGCAGTGAAGCTCCAGTACGTGGTGACATACGAGGATATAATCTATGTGTTGAAAAGGCCTCTATCCAGAGTGATGTTTGAATACTTCAGAGAGAGACTTAGTGTCATCCATATCGATGTCCCTAAAAAGAGGGAGTGACGAGCTCTTGCATGGTGGTATACTCAAATTGTCCCTATACGTAATCAGTCTTGGCATGCTCCCATTCTAGAGATGACAAGAGATTGGAAGAAATAGATGCACTAGAATGAGATCCCACATGGAAAGGAATATAGGTTGTCCCTAGACATAATTAGTCTTGACGTAGAAGGCATGTTTTTCCAGGACGTAATCAGTCTTGGCAGGTTTTCCTTGGATGTAATCAGTATTGGCATAGAACATAGGTTGTCTTTGGATGTAATTAGTCCTAGAAGTTTTTCCTTGTATGTAATCAGTTCTAGCATAGAACGCAGGTTTTCCTTGGATGTAATCAGTGCTGGTGTAGAACGTAGGTTGTCCTTGGACGTAACCAGTCCTGGAAGGTTATCCTTGGATTTAATTGGTCCTGGTGTAGAACGTAGGTTGTCCTTGGATGTAATCAGTTTGAGACATGTTCCAATGTTGGAGATGATGAGAGGTCCACCAGTCATAATACACTTAGTGTGCGCCTATGCGATTATTGCATGCTGGTAGGCATAGGTTTTCCTTGATATGTAATGAGTCTTGGCATGCTCCTATGCTAATAGAACGCAAGATGACTGTGGGGAGACGTAATTCACTTGGTGTGCTCCTAAGTGATTCTCGCATAGTGGTAGATGCAGGTTGTCTTTGTGACATAATGAGTCATGGCATGCTCCTATGCTAGTAGAACACAGGTAGTATGTTGGACATGTGGTGTGCATATGGGCTTCTCTCCATGTGCACTGATGAGATGATCCAGATGCGACCAGATGACGGTAGGATACATAGGTGATTGCAGTGGCAATGTAATGTATGGTCCTGGGCTGTACCTATGTGATGGATTTCTCATGGATATGATGAATACCTAGATGAGGACTAGGCCTACACCCAACATGAAACATGGTTGGATCTATAGAAACTTCTTATGAAGGATAGAATCAAAATATGTCACTAATAAGTGATAGAAAAGATGAGGACTATGACAGAAAAGACGATGATGATTGTTATAGCTGATTTTACCACACATGGTTGATCACATATTTATGGCATTCCCTATCCCTCTGTAGACTCTTTAGACCCCATGGAATTATATTATACTTTGATGTTCCAAGATCATCCCTAAAAAAAACCTGCTTATTGTTGTACGCGACTTTTAAACCCATATACTCGCGTGTACACGTGAATTTTGACCTCAAACCCACATACATCGAGATGTGTGTATAAGTCCAAATATTTTTGGAGTTTTCCTCATATGAGTCCAAAGGTACCGAATCTTGGCCTTCCATATTCCTTGATATCACTTGGATTTGACCCTCCATGACCCTTTTGGAGTGATATATAAGGAACCCCTTGGATACATTGAAGAGCACAGAAACTATAGTCCATTGTTGCCTCAGTTTTCTTATACTTGAGTCTGCATCACTTTGTCCCTTTGTAGCACTTTGTGTTCTTACCAAGCTTGCCTTTGCTTTGTGAGATTGCTATTGAGAGATGGAGGATTGAGGTGGTGGAGGCCCAGGTGGAGGACTCAGTTTCTCCAGTTTGTAGACGTGCCAACCGAGGTTGTCACTATTGTAATATTTGATTTTATTAATAGAAATATATTTTCCTGTCCAATTATGTGCATTTGAATATGAATATTGAATCCATGGATGCATTTAATTGTTTAGACATTGTTGAATATATATGGTAGAGTAGGTCTAACACATTATTATAGAGCATGCTTGTCTTGTTTGGTGTTGTTGAGAGCGAATTGCTAACACAAGCGTGAATTGGAAAATCTCAACGGGGATCTACTTCAACCATCCGGAACAAGGTATGATTCGGTATCCCTTAGTGTTAGATGTTTGGTTTCTCTTACATATTGGGAAAGATTGATTTCTGGTGTCAAGTTGTCTATTGTGGTACCCCTAAGCCATAAGAAGTTTCTCTCTGTAACAGAATTGGCGACTCAGCTCGGGAGAGTTCCTAGTTGTTTTTCTTTGGGGTTTTGGTATTCAATGTACTTGAATTGCTTTTGATTTCTCTGTTTCTATGTCGGGTCGGGGGGCATGTTTTCCCAGTAGGGCCCTGAAGAAGTAAATTTGATCTTGGCTTGTTTGTTTGCTGTATTTTTCTTCCTGTTTATTCCTGTACGCGGGTTTTGTATTCATAGTCGTGTATACACACGGGTTTTCCCTGAACAGTCGCGTATGTACGCTGGTTTACTGAGAACATTTGCGTATGCCTTGATTTTGAGCCTTAGTTGGAGGATTAAGTGTTGCTGGGTGAGTTTTGATGATTACTGAGTCTTCTTGGATGCTTCTGGTGTCTGTATACAACCTCTGTTTCTGACCAGAGACTTTTGTTAGTTTATTTTTTAGGCTTTGTTCTTGTCATTCATTTATTCATTTTTTGTTTTGGGATTAGTGCATTAGGTCTCTTTTACCTTGGTGCCTTGCTTTGCTTCTATTTGTGAGTGGTTGCAGGGTCTGGGGGTTGTAGAGTCATTTATTGCTTTCATATCTCATTTATTTCAAAAATACAAAAATATTTTTGCTTTTTCATAATTATGCATCTCTTGCATTTTGCATTGGCACGGTACTTGCATTAGGTTTTCTTGTTGAAATATAGTCAACTTTTAATTTAGGAATGATTGCACTTACATTTGAAGGAACGATCTTGCACCTCCTATAGTGGTATACCCTATTTTTCATTCTACACAATTGTACTTGGCATTGCTTGTTAGGTGTGCATATTTAATTCACTGTTGAGTCATAGCTTCATTAGTTGCACGACCATTTCCCTTTGAGTAATCACAACCAATTAAAATCAACGATTAATAAAATGAATTACACTCTTTTCTTTTATAGGGTGTATCAACAAGATTAGGTTTTAGGGTATTGGAATAGTTCATTGTGAGTCAATTCTCCAATACCACTAAACAAAACAAGTAGGTGTCTGTCTAGGTGAGTGTGTGAAACCCTTGGTATAATTAGTGTTTCTCAGGACGCTCCTCTTACATGAGAGTTAAGCATGAGGCAGTGCACATGCTTGTGATTGGGATGACCCCTGGTCAATTTCTATGAGCACCAGAGATATTTCCAGGATTGTATTCATATCTTGGGGCCTTTGAGGTAAGGTCGGTCCACCCTTGGGGTACCGGTTTGTGCTTTTAGGCTTTGGGCTTTGCTACCTTGCCCATACGGTCAATCCTGCCTGCGACTGTCCACTTGAGCATTGGTTATATTGAGGTGACATTTGTTTCCTTACTTAGGTATCGAGGGGGTATTTGTAGAGGTTATTATGTAGGTGTCTTGGCCAGGTAGGGGTTAGACATCACAGTCGCTATATGCGTTGAAGCTGAGGGCCACTATAATTGGTTACGAAACTCTGCTTATTGTGTATGGGAGTCTCAAGCCTCTCCTAGGCGAGACATACCTGCTTCATTTGGGAGCTCACATTTCCTACCCTTGGTTTGCTTGTGATTTGGATTTATATTTTCTTAGGTGTATGCTCTATGCACGCTAGATTGATTAGGGTTGTGTAGCTAGATTGAGTCTTTTCTTTTTGTTGGGTCATTATGGATCTAGGTGTGGCACTTCGTTGTTATTGTCGTTTAGTAGGACTTTCGCCTTCTACGTATCCTCCTCCTTTGGGAGAAAGAACCGAAAATTCTGGGTGGATTTTTTCTCACTTTGATTCACACACCATGGGAGATCATGAGTCTGAGATTCCGGAGCAGCCCTCTTCACCTCACCCCTTGTGGAAGGTTGAACCTTCAAGCACATATGGGACTCTGTTAGGGTTTGTATACCATGTGGCTGGGCCATCACATGAATATTTATCACAATTCATAGACTACATGCACACACATCACCGGTATTGGCTTCCAGGTGATGAGACTCACCATGCACCCACTAGCATTAGCATTATTAGGTATGGCATGCCTGATATTCCCGAGATCGGTCTGGCACCCCATGTCGGATTGGATGTTGACTCTAGTGCTGCACCTGGGGGCACTTCCATTCCTTTCCAGGAGGATAGGTTTGGTAGCACTAGTCACATTACACCTTCCATCCATTTGGTGGAATTTTCTTCACACACACATTCTAGGCCTAGCACTAGTGTTCCCATTCGGAGACCAGAACCTAGACATGTGAATATTGGGGGCACAAGTTATATTCCTTCACATATTCCATCATCTTCAACACCAATCCATTCAAATTATTTTTTGACAACGCATCCTATTCCTAACTCTAATGGACCTTCTGGCTGGAGTTCAACTGTTAGCCATGTCCATTCTACTTCTGTCCACACCGTAGTGTCACAAGGCTATGTGCCTCATGTGTCAGCAAGAAATGTACCTTCATATGGAACATATTATGGAACTTACCATGGACCATATCATGGTCTATATTATGAATCCTCTTATGGACCTTCTTACGGACCATCTTACAGACAAACCGAGACACCTTATGGATCCGGGTATCAACCCGCGTATCAGTCTCCTAATTATGGATTTGTAGTACCCCATCCTCAAGGTACTCCAAATTACAATGCTTCCATGCAACCCTATATGGGTCAAATGGGAGGAGGTTACTATCCCATTGGCCAAGGCCATGGTGTATATAGCAATCAACCTTATGCGAACCAGTCCTATCAGGGAGCATGGAACCAACCGGTTCAACCTAGGCTCCCTTTCCTTGTGACTTTAAATCTACCTGACTTGTCGAGATTGAAAAACGATCCTATATATTATGACCTGGCATGGCCGACGGTTCCTACCAAACTTCCTTCGGACATTCTAAAGTTTGAAGGTAAGTTTGGTGAATATCCTGATGAGCATGTCATGACCTTCCATCTTTGGTGCTCTTCGAACTCCTTAAATGATGATTCTATCCGTTTGAGACTATTTCAATGCACCCTCATGGTTCCTACCGTGAAATGGTATATAGAGTTACCCAGGGGAACTTATACTTGGTTTAATGACCTAGCCATGACTTTTCTTAATCACTTCCAGCTACCCGTGCATTACGATGCTGGTACCGAATTATTGTTGACATTTTATCAAGACAAAGACACCCACATTTTGGATCATATTCAAGAGTGGTGTAGATAGAAGAGATTGATTAAAGCCTTTATACCACTTGAGTTTCTTCTAGAGTGGCTCCTCAAGTCATTGTTACCCTATATATCAAAGGATGTTTCCACATTCGGAGTGAAAAATGAGGACCAAGCTATTTTTCGAGCCCAGCAGTTGGACTTGATTTATGCTTAGTCTAGGATCCTTTATGAGATCATACCGAATGCTCGATGTTCCAATTTCGACCTCGATGGTATTGTTGGCTCCGCAAGTACCAAATATGCAGACTCGATTACGAAACAAGTGATCTAGTTATCTCTTAACCAGCCTATGTCGGGATAAGCCATGACTTCGTCTCATCCTACCCAAATAGAGGATGTACTTTCAGTGCAATCGTTGAACCCGAAAGGTAACCAAAAACTTGGAAGGAATACAAAGAAAAGAAAAAAATTCGAAAGGGTGGGAATAAGAATGATAATGATACTAATGACAAGAACACAAATAATGCTGGGGGGACAGGAAGCATAAGTGGAAGGTAAAATTTCCTTGCAAGTTGTGTAAGGATGATCACCTCACTCACTTGTGTCCTTGAATGGAAGATGCCTCGAAGTTCATAGCACAGGGCCCAGCTGTGTTCATAAATACTTTACCAAATAATCAAAATATGAACTCGAGGACCGTGGATATTGGTAGTACTTCTATTGGAACTCAAAACCCGTCAGATGCCGCTAGTGGTCACGGTTGCATCAACATGGTGAAAGCTATGAGTGTTGTGACGCATGTGAAAGACTATGGTACGTCACAACCATACCTTGGGAAAGAACATGCTCCACCTGAGATCCCTTTGCAAATTTAAAATCCTACAAATAAGCTTGAAGTTCCACCTCACATTCCTAAGGGAGTCTTAAAGTGCTCGAGGCACAATCCTATTGCTTGAGCCATCCAGAACTATTCAATTGTCGAGTATTTCGGCCAGACACCTTGTGCGATGTCTACATTAGAAGTGCTTCAGACTTGTACTTCGCAGAGGAAGGCCTTATTGTCTGCTCTTGGGGTGGGTGATGATAGCTCTTCTTTCATGATCAAATTCAAAAATCATGGAATCCATCCTCGCTCGGCCTTACTATGTGTCTCTTCTGATTCACGTAGAGTGTCTAAACCACACCATTAAGTGCACTGTGATTGATGAAGGCACTACCGCTTCCGTGATGTCTTTGGCCTGTTGGAAGGGCTTAGGTTCTCCCACGTTGTCTAAATCTGTGAACATGTTGATTGCTTTTGATGGACGATTGTTTCGGCCACATGGTATACTTCCTTCCCTAGAGGTCCAATTGGGGGGGAAGACTATTGCGATCAAGGTTAAGGTGGTTGATGCGCCCCTTGACTACAATATTTTACTGGGTAGGAACTGGATGTACAATATCCAAGCTGTAGCTTCTTCCCTATTTTGAGTGGTTTGTTTTCCTTTGGATGGGAATATCATTACTATTGATAAAAATATTTCCAAAATCCGAGTGTAAAAGCATCATCGAGAGCTTCTATCCCGATTATCGACCATTCTTAGCCGACAACTGAGAATGTGGGTGTGGGCATGTATCCTTCTCTCATGGGAACTGTTAAGTCATGAATTTGTTTCCTTTAATTTTATATTTTGATTGTGATTTTATCTTTAGTTTGCTCATATGCTTAAATTTTCTCATTTGCTTACTTTAGGAATTTTTGGTTTTAATTGAAATTTCGATTTTTTGCTTTTATTTGTTTTATTAAGTTTGTTTTTTATCTCTTGAAGGGTGTTAAAAGTCATATTATTGAATAATGAAGTCATATTTGGCATCATGAGTATGGTTCAGCTTTTAAACCGCAAGCAAACTGTCAAAAAGCTGAAAAATAGTGAAAAATTAGCATTGGAGATATTCTTGTAGCGCTGGACAGAAAAATTACAAAGGGCGCGCTACAAGAATATCGCAGCCCTCTTATTTTTCGATTTTCAAGCAAGTTTTTATCATGATTTCTATCTATGAATGACTAATCACGTATGGTGAGTTGTTTAATACCTGTAAGCTGTAGTTTCAACACGATTCCAAGTGATTTTGATTTATAGAAGGAATCGTGGCCATCATTACTCCAAATGCGGTCGATCATGATAGAACAAAGATCAGGCAACGATTTTGAGCATCTGCAGTAGCGGTGGTCTACCGGGATCTTCAACTGACCATGTCTTCGGGAATTCTTGTGATTCCAATGGAAGCAAGTCTTCCTGACTACATGGTTATGCTCTGTCAAAAGTCATCCATTTGGTTTGTACTGAGGAAAACCATTTTGGTAATATTTCTTGTTGCACTTCTTTTTGCTTTGGTGTTTCGGCGCTTTCTTTCCCAAGACACAGCCTTAGTGGATTCGAATCAATGGAATTGCCAGAAATTTGCAATTACTGAAATGGTGAAAGGGGTGGTGCAAGGTGATCATTTGAAACAAAGCTCAGCGGCAGTTTCCAATGCAAAACTGAATTTGCCAGTTGTCAAGAATAAGATTCCCAAGGAACAACATATGAGTTCTGTTGTGAGAAAGGTAGGGGAACCCATTTGGGAAGGAAGTGGAACATCTAATTTTCATGATGGACGGGAAAGAAATAATTCCATCTCCCAATCTGAATATGAGCACACAAAATGTTTGCATGATGCTGAAACAAAGGAATTAATAAATTCTGATGTGGGAAGAGATCAATTCAGAGATGATTCTCGATTCTCTCAAAATTTAGATGCACGGAATTTTTACTTGCCATCTGCAATGCCAGAGTCTCTAGACTTTTCATCAGAATCAAATGCTTCAAAGAGGAAGTGTGGTATAGATCATTCTTAGTGCAATCAAACAAAATGGATTCATGACAAAAGTAATAAAACATTATTGAATTCAGGTTTGGGTGCAGATAAATCTTTGAATGTTACAGGATCCTCTGAATCTTCAGATGCAAGGGTCTCTTTTTCCCAAATTAAAGTTCCAGAGCTTTTGAATTCTGTGGGGGAATCAAATCCACCAGCTGTTTCCTCAAACAGGTCATTATCACATATGATTCCACATTCAGGGAATTCCCTTACAGTTAAGCTAGAAAGGGAAAAAAGTAAGAGGAGAAATGCAGACAGGAGAGAAGGGGATACTAGCAATTATAGAGAAAAAGGAGATGACAGAGAATATGCAGAGAAGGCACAAGGAGCGTGAGAAACATTCCAGCAGTTTCTCATATTGCAATTCACATTCAGAATCAACTGCACATTCCTGTTCACCTTTAAGAGAAAATGGCAGGAAAGAGGTTGCAGGGAATTTGTTATCTTGTCAAAAGGTGAAGTCTGTAAACTCAAATTCCTCTATTGTACATTTTATATACAAGAAGCCATCATTATATAAAGATTCTGAAAGTGGAGAAAATGATATCACAAACTCTCTTTATAAAGAAAATGCCCCAGTGAATGATAATCATGATAGATCTTGCAATGTGGAAAATTATTCTGCACAATTGATGAAGTCTGAGAGTTTCTCTTTGGAAGTTAAAAAGACAGTTTCCAAGATTAAATTGAATGAAACTTCAGCAGATGATGATCATGCTTCTTTGTGGGATTTAAATAAGGAAGCTACCTGCAATCTCAAATTTTTAGATGAGAAGTCTTGTGTTGGAGCAGCACTTGCCAAAAATAATCCTGAAAAGGTTTCTGCATTGATTCTGGAGAATACTTTTACATCTGTGCTGGACATGGCTGGAGTTTTGTTACCTTTTTTGAAATGGTTTATAAGAGGCACTGATTCAAAGGGTCCAAGGATTTTAAATTGTCTGGTTCGTTCTCCGTGGAGTACATTCTATCTAGCTCCAAGGATAAGATGTTCCACCATCACACATGCACAGGCTGTATGAAATAGTCAAACACAATCCAAGGTGCTTGTTTGTAGAGTTCCCAACAGGTATGCATATGGACACTTGGTTTGTTAGCAGGGATCAATGTTGGCAAACAATACAGTGTTTCTTAGTGAGAGAGCTTCCAAAACCTGAAGGAAATGAAGAAAGATCAAGAGATGGCTGAAAAAAAAAAACACTTTGGCTGCAACCAATCTTTCTGCTGGTGTTATTTATTTGAATGCAAAAAATTACTAAGAATTCTGCTCTATTTTTTCCTGTTCTGAGTCATTGAAGTAAAATGTTGACTGCGAGCTAAGGGAGAAGAATTTTTGAAAACCAAAAGAGGTTTTTGTTCATAAGATACCAATATACAAAAAAATCTCTCAGTTTTGCAACATCTATAAAGGTTTGAAAGATTCACTTAAATATTTGCAGCCTATTTTTCAGGGATTTTAAAATATTTAATATTTTCCTATTTTAGTGTTAATTTTGCGGGGCAGATTCTGATTGATTGGAGATGAATTTTTACAAACCAAGAGAGGTTTTTGTCCTTCACGGAACCATCTACAAAAAAATCTCTCAGTTTTTACACAGGTGTCACCAATTGAGATATATGGAAGCTTCTTTGACACCTATTTTCCAGAAATTCGCCATATTTGCCAGGAATCCGATTTGCTATTTTTAGTCAATTAGTTGAGTTAGTTAGTTAATGTAACTGCTGGGTAGTTTCAATTTCGACCTAATGAAGGGGAAATAGAACCACTTCTTTGTAATTATAAAAGAGGGATAGAGGGACTGAAGAAAGGTTCTAATTTTTGGGAGCTACAGGAGGTCTGCAGAATATTTGTATCTTCAGACTTGTTCAGAGATAAGTACTGTAACTCTTATAAGCATTTGCTGATGAAACGAGATATATGACTTTTTTCCCTTTCAGTTTGTCTGTGTTGGCTTTGTTATTGAGCTTGTTTAGCTTCTTAAATGATAAATTCATTGCTAGTTAATGTGTATTTTCTGGTAATGCTTATCCTTTATGTATGAACCTTAGCACAGTCTTTTTGCTGGATCTTATGTTATATGTTATGCATCTTTATCAGTTTATGTTTATGATTTAGTTGTTATTTTTCTTCTGAATGTATTCCCTGACCGTTCTTGAAGTTTACAACCATTTAAATCATACCAAAAACCCTAAACGTTGTTTTATTTATTGAGTTTTACTCTTGAGATTTTGTTGGCTTGTTCCCCTAGCCTTAGGAACAATTTCTGGCACAAACAGGAACCTTTAGTTGTCTTGCACCTGTCCTTATGATTGGGTCTAGTCTTGGTAAGGATTCGACCTCATTGAATTCGGTCTCTTTTCGCACCTCTCATATGGAGGATCCGTGGATTCTTCCTTCACTGAGTACTTTGAGTGATAATTCTATACCTACCGAGACAAATGTGGTGGAAAATCAAGATAATATTGATCATGTTTTAGAGCCTATTCCTTCCTCTTCATGGAGGAAGGAGGAGGACCCTTATGTGCTACCTTCTTGGGAAATAGAGTCATCTCACTCTCAAGACTATATTGATGATGTTATTTTGTCAGATGAAGTTATTCTTGAGGCTATGTCTGGGATAGAACAACCATGGGGAGAGTTGTACCATAGATCATATTTCCTTCCTAAGATTGATTGTTTAGAGTGTGATGACTTTAGGGTGATTCTAAGCGAGAAAGTTGGTAGGCCTGTGGTCCCATTAAGCTCACCTAGTCAGATTGCTGAAGGGAACATGGATAACTTGTCACCAACGATACCTATTAATATTTCTCGTGTTCCTGGTAAGATTAAGAACGTGTACATTTAAGGTAGATTGTTTGCCTAATGAGATTAAAGAGTACACCGATATTTTTAAGGAATTTCATGATGTTTTCGCTTGGTCATACAAGGAGATGTCAGGAATAGACCCTTGCATTGTTGAACACAAAATCAAAAACTATCCAAATGCTAAACCGGTTCGATAATGTTTGTGTGCCATGAATCCTAGGAAAATGCCCGCTATTAAAGCAAAGATGGAGAAACTTCTCAAAGCTAGTTTCATCTATCTCATTCCCTTGATGGAGTGGGTTTCAAATCCCGTTATGGTGGATAAGAAGCAGGGAGAGATCCGTATATGAACTGATTTTCGTGATTTAAATCGATCCTGTCCTAGAGTCAATTTCCCTACGCCATTTATTGATCAAATCTTGGATGACTGCGCAGGAAGTAAGGTTTTCTCCTTTATGGATGTCTTTTCTGGATATAACCAGATACAGATTAAACCTGAGGACCAACATAAGTCTGCATTTATTTGTCCTTGGGGAACTTTTGCATATCGGAGGATGCCCTTCAGCCTTAAAAATGCTGGAGCTATGTTTCAACGGGCCATGACTTTTGCTTTCATGATCTCAAAAATATTATTGAAGTGTATTTGGATGATCTAGCTACTCACTCTTGTTTGAGAGTGAGTCATCCTTATCATTTACGATTGGTTTTCGAAAGATGCTGTCATTATCAAATTTGGTTAAATCTTCATAAGTGCATCTTTTCTGTGAAGGTTGGTTGTTTACTAGGATTCATTGTGTCCAAGGAGGGTATTAGAGTCGATCCATTGAAGGTTGAGACAATACTTCAATTGTCTCCCCCACATAACATTCGACATCTTCAATGTTTTCAAGGAATGACGAACTTCTTGCGAAGGTTCGTGGTCAATTTTGCCAATTTGACTAAAGGCTTCATGCATTTGTTGAAGAAATACACCCCTTTTTACTAGGATGAGTGAGCCTAGGAGTCTTTTGATGCTCTAAAGAAAGCCTGGGCATTGTCCCCCGTGCTTAGTCCACCAGAATACAACCGTGAATTTTTTATTTATGTGACTGCGTCTCAAGAGATGATTGGTTTGGTATTGGTTCAAGAGGATGAGGAGCGCCATGAGCATGTCATCTACTATCTTAGCCGAAACCTTATTAATGCAGAACTTTGTTATGCCCATGTTGAATAGCTAGCCTTAGGCACCGCCCATGCAGTTCAGTGTTTGAGGCATTATATCCTCCTTCGCCAAACTTTGGTCGTGGCTCAAATTAATCGATTTCAATTCATCCTCACCAGAAGGATGAATGGGGGAAAGTATAATAAATGGATTGTGATATTGCAAGAGTTTGATCTTGAGTTTGTTTATGCAAAGTCGAAGAAATCATTAATTTTTGTTGAGCTCATATAGGATTTTCCAAATTTTGATGAAGGGGAGGTTCATGAGGATTCTATTGTTGATGAGTATATCTTTCTCATCTCAATTACGGACCTTTGGTATGAGGATATTATTGTTTATTTGCAAACATTGAAGGTTCCTACTCACCTCTCGGGAGATGAGCATCGACGACTACGTCACGTAGAAAAGAACTACTTCGTAGTGGATGATACTTTGTACCGCCATGGGGTTGATTCCATTTTATGTCGTTGCTTCACTCATGAGGAGGCTGAGGTCATGCTTAATGATTTCCATGGAGTGGCGTGTGGTGGTCATTTATCTGGGCTTTCTATAGCTCAAAAAATCCCGAGAGTGGGTTATTTTTGGCTGTCCATATTTAAAGATTGTGTTAGTGTGGTTAAGATGTTCCACCCTTGATAGGTGTTTGCATAGAATATGCACTCGCATCCTGCCCCTTTGCATCCCATTATCATCGATGCTCCCTTCACCAAGTGGGGGGTTGATTTTATAGATTGTAACCCAGCTTCAGCTAGGGGGAACCATTATATTATTGTGGATGTTGATTACTTCATGAAATGGGAAAAGTATATTCTTACAATCAAATACGACGATGCAACAACCGTGAATTTTGTATTTAACCAGATTATCACCCGGTTCGGTATTCTGAGGGAGGTTGTCACTAACCATGGCAGACACTTTTAGAACAAAATGATGGAAGAGTTGTCTTTGAAGTTAGGGTATAAGAAAGAGCATTCCTCTTCTTATTATCCTCAAGTGAATGGATAGGTTGAAGCAGTGAACAAGTCACTTAAGTCCATTATCCAATGAACCATCACACAGAGAAAGACTAATTGGCATATCATGTTGTATCCTGCTTTATGGGCCTATAGAACCACGATTAAGACTGCTACCGATTTTTCTCCCGATCAGCTTATGCATGAGGTGGAGTCAATATTACTGGTTGAATGCGAAATCCCTTCTTTGAAGCTAGCTGTGGAGCTTTTACTAGAAACTTCCGCATTGGAAGAATGTTTGGTCCATTTCGAGTAGCTTGATGAGTAGCATCAAGATGCTTGAATGGCTCTTAAGGTTAACAAGTGTCGCGTTAAGGTCTAGTACAATAAGTCTCTCCATCCTAGGAGGTTTAGTGAAGGTGACTAGGTCCTTTTGTGGGATCAAGCTAAGGAACCCTTGGGGACAGGAAAGTTCAACCCTATGTGGCATGGTCCTTACATGGTCAAGCATGTATTAGAGAAAGGCGCCTATGAGTTGGTCGATTATGAAGGGATGACCTTGGAAAAGCCTAGAAATGGGCAATATCTTAAAAAATATTATGCATGATATTCAACCAGGGCTAAATTTTTGTATATTATTGTACATTTTGCATAGCGTAGTTTGGTCTTCTTATGGTGATCGGGTTTGTTGATTAGCTTTCGTTTGTTATGGCAGATGTCGATGGAGTCTTTGGTTTACATAGGATTCACTGATGGTGCTAGCCACCACACTCAAAACTCAGCTTCGGCTTCTTGGGTGATTCATACTCCTATGGGTCAAGTGTTGTCTTAAGGAGGCGTATGTTTACAGCCTTCATCGAACAATGTTGTTGAATATAGTGCCATGATTGAGTTATTGCATGATGCCATTTCACATGGTGTTCTTTCTCTTGAGGTATGTCTTGATTCGCAGTTAGTGGTGTCACAAATTAATGGTTTGTATCATGTTATGGATCTGACGTTGTTACGAAGATTCTTGCATGTAAGATTGCTAGAACGACAATTTGAGAGCATAACATACATTCACATTTCAAGAAATTTTAATCAAGTTGCTGATTCATATGCTAACTATGTACTAGATTGGAATTTGTTTCACATACGATAAAAGAATTTCACAAACACATTTTACACATGTAAATAGAATAATAATCGATCATCATAAATAATTCTCATTAAGTCCAAAATATGTGATGTCATAATACATAAGTGTTCTGAGCCACCAAAATATACTACACTGTCATACAAAAAATGTACACCTAGGTCTCTAATCCTGAGGTGGAGGAGGGTGCTGATCATGGTAGCACACCACGGCTCCAGCTAGCCAGTGAAATAACTGAACCCATGCTTGTGGTACTCCAATCACTTGGTGTTGCATGGACTCAGGAAAGTCCTCGGCTTGCGCCATGGGAACCCTTTGTGTCAAGTGAACGAAGTTCATGTGGATTCTCTGGAGCATCCGCTCCACATCCACACCCATGATCTCATCGCCTCTTCCCCTCCGTCGATGACAAGGAAAGCCTTCTAACCACCATGGTCCCACATTTGCATGTACATGACAGAGCATCATTATGTGCCATCACACCAAAAACATGCCTTTTGATTTCATATATCAAAAAATACAAAAAAAATTAATAATTCAAAAAACAAAAGTGAGTCGGGATTAGTTACCTATGTCTCCATATGCTGCTCCTGGTGGTAGGGGCATGTCTGGATCTCTGCGAAAGTCTATCCCTGCGTAGGGGTAGTCATCTATGGCGATGATCTATCTCCATCACCAGAGGGATAAGTTTGTTGGATAGGGGTTAACCACCCTTCCCCCTCCCAGTCTCCGCATGACATTGGCCTAGCATAGCTGAGCCGAATCCCTAAATCCGTGTGGAGCAATGTCAAATCTAGGGCTTAGCCTCGACACCTGCTCAAAAAAGAATGCACTCAGTATGCTGCCGAACCCAAAGTTCTATACCTTTCCCATCTTGCAGTCATTGAGTTGCTGCTTCATGTTCCTTAGCAGCAAGGTACTCCAGTCATATATCGTAGGTAGCGTCCACTCTATAGCATAGAAGATAATTGGCCTTGAGGCCTAGTGAAGTGATTCTAAACCTACGATCCTACCCAATAACAATAGTATGGCCTTCAGCCCTAGGTTCTGGACTGTGTTTGTCAGGATTTGACTCCCAACATTATCTGTATCGGGAAGGAAATACAAAACTATGTACTCCTCTATAGTCAACCCACGTCCTATCCCGCGGGATCAGAGGTTCACCATGATCCCTCGATGGGACAAACCTGTGATAAAGTATATGTCCTCAACCTTGAGGCTAAGTGACATGCCATCCAACTGAAAGGTCTTAGAGTCCGGATCCCAGTAATCCACTGGCCACTGGAGTAGCCTTGTATTTTCTCTACAGCTTCCAAGGTGCCAAAATTTGTATAACCCACAAGCCCTCAGTGCTTGTTGAGCCATGAGGTTAGCCTGCACAACCTCTTCAACATCACCATGTTCTCTCTCTCTCCATTCTACCACCATCCTGCACAAACATTGCCAAATTTCATGAGTGTTTTCCCTTGAAAATCATGTTTGTGGCCCTGTATGTGACTGTTTGCAAAACAATTGTGTATGTACGTGGTATTTTCCACGTATATCCAACCCTATATGTGGAAAAAGACCTGATTTCCACGTGGGATGAAACAACTATTTGGGATGGATTAAATAAAAAAATTGACCATTAAAACTAAAAAATGATGCATAAAATTGAAAGAGGAGGGCATGAGTAATCACCTGGTCCAAACGTGGAGTGATTTCATCGAACGATGCTCTTGCAATCAACTCTTGAAGTTTTGGATACAAAAGCACTATGGTGGGTGAATTTTCAAAAGGGTATGAAAATTTTAATTTTTTCACTATTTTATAGATTTTTTTTTTGAAAATTTTACCCACTTTCTATAGTTTTTGACCTTTTTCTGACCATTTTGGACCGTTTGGACTAATATGATGTTGTAGGAGCCCGTTTTGAGTGCGATTTGATCGTGTCTTCGACCTGTTCATATCTATTGCAGGTATCATGTCTAAACTGGCATATAGGTTAGGATTTCACATCCGCTTGCATTTTGCATGACCTTATGACCATTTCATCTTAACCTTAGGTACAGATCCATTCCATGATGTCATGGAACCTTCATGCCGCTGTTAGAAGTGGTGTTATGTGAATGGTAGAGCTTTCCTATACATGGGTACCCTAGTTAGATCCTATATTGCATTTGGTGACCATGCTAACATTTCTCCTTTAGGTTGTGGGAGTCCCTGTTTTAGCCCTGCCCTGTCTTTTTGCAAGAGCTTCATACTCCTCTTGAACTTTATGCTAGCCATTTCCCTCGGGTCTCCCTCATATATATCAAGTTGTAATTGCATTTTCATGAGTTGTGATTGCCTTCTTGAGCTTTATGCTGGCTTCCTGAATTTGAGTTATCAGCCATATAGCCCAAGCTTGTCTCATATCTAGCCAAGTAGAGTCTTTTTACATATCTTTTGCAGCTTGATCACCCCTTTTACCGGGAGGAGACCTTCCCCTGAGTGTCATTATCCTGCACATATATCCTTGCATTGAGCATAGTAATGTTCCACTGATTGGAACTAGTTTGCTTGTCCCTTGGCACTCGTCTCCTCCTAGATTTGTACTATAAAGCACTTTTATTCTTTTTCAAGCTTTTCAAAATATATGAAAAATTCAAAAAAAATAAAAAAACAAAAGATACGGACAAGAAAAGAGGTTATCTTTGGTAGAAGTCGAGTCATGTTGCCTTCAAACATAACACTGTATATCACATCCGTTGGTTGGGTTATTAGGTTGACTTTAGGATCTGTACTCGTTATTCTGAGTTTATCTCCACCGAATGGTTAAGCTTCTAGTTTTGATGGAGCCTCTGTCGATTCCTCCTGTGTCACAGAGATGTCCCAGTTTGCATATGGAGTCCATGCTCCCTACCTTCAGTCATCATTCACCTTATGCTCTTGTTTGAAGGAAGTTGAAGCCTGAGTCGGTCATTCCTCAGTTATCTTTACTTTGCATGTCGGTCATTCCCGGTACTGTTACTGGTTCATGCACATCTTGTTCAAGTTCTTCCACATTATACAACGTTTTTGAGTACCTCGTGTTGGTTGATGGGGGATGCCTTAATTCCCTCCTTCCAGCGGATTCCATTCCATTGACATCAGATCATTTATTCTGGAATAGGAGTCTAGAGTCTTTTGAGTGCCTTGAGACTTACAGTCATCCATGGTAGGTTCTCTCACCATCAACATTTCTGGGAATACATCAATATCCCCTAATCGATGGATTCTTCCAAGTGTTTGACCTCAACACATCTATCCACACTTGTTAGATTGCACTTTGTACCTTGATTCCCATTTTCATTATCGGTGGGTGATCTCACATTTGTTAACGGTATACATCAATGACCGGTAATTAGATGATGGACTACTATGTTCGACCTTGACACATCTATTCGCATAGTAGTACTTTTCCTCATAGTTTTTTGTGCAGAAGACCTTCCAGCTTGGCAGAATTCCAGGTATGCTACCTCCTTGATCGTACCAATGTTCATGAGATATCAACTCTCATGATTTGATTCCAGTGTATATCAGATATCTTCATTAATTATGGAGATCTCTATCTATTGTATATATTCATCCACTTTGGAGATTTTGATCTATTGTATATTGTACGTGGCGATGACCAAACATAACACTTTGTATATCATGCCTATTCATGGCCATTGTACTCTTATGTATTCGGGACTGCTACATGTATTTACAGTCACATGCATATATTGATTATTGTATTGTATTGATGAGTGGCTGGTTCTTCCACCTGGGTCTTCATTAATCCACTTCTAGGATGGATTTTATAATGTATTTCGACCATCATGTTACCCCTCTGACCTCACACATTAGGGGGCATCTGTTATAGCTGATTTTACCACACATGGTTAATCACATATTTATGGCCTTCCCTCTCCCTCTACAGACTCTTTAGACCCCATGGACTTATATTATAATTTGATGTTCCAATATCATCCCTAAAAAACACCTGTTTATTGATGTACGTGACTTTTAAACCCATACTCACATGTACATGCGAATTTTGACCTCAAACCCGCGTACATCAGGATGTGTGCATAAGTCCAAATATTTTTGGAGTTTTCCTCATATGAGTCCGACGATCCTAACTCTTGGCCTTCCATATGCCTTGAGATCACTTAGATTCGACCCTCCATTACCCTTTTGGAGTGACATATAAGGAACCCCTTGGATACATTGAAGAGGAGGAATTGAAGAGCAAAGAAACTATAGTCCATTGTTGCCTCAATTTGGTTATACTTGAGTCTGCATCCCTTTGTCCCTTTGGAGCACTTTTTGTTCTTCCCAATATTTCCTTTGCTTTGTGAGCTTTCTATCGAGAGATGGAGGATTGAGGTGGTGGAGGCCCAGGTGGAGGACTTGGTTTCTCTGGTTTGTAGACGTGCGGACAAAGGTTGTCACTATTGTAATCTCTGATTTTATTAATAGAAATATCTTTTCATGTCCAATTATGTGCATTTGAATATGAATATTGAGTCCATGGATGAATTTAATTGCTTAAACATTGTTGAATATATATGCTAGAGTAGGTCTAACGCATTATTATAAAGCATGCTTGTCTTGTTTGGTGTTGTTGAGAGAAAATTGCTAACACAAGCGTGGATTGGAAAAGTTCAATAGGGATCTACTTCAACTGTCTGGAACAAGGTACGATTCGGCATCTCTTAGTGTTAGATGTTTGGTTTGTCTTGCATAATGGGAAATATTGATTTATGGTGTCAAGCTGTGTGTTGTGGTACCCCAAAGCCATAGGAACTTTCTCTCCGTAACAATGACCTAACCAGAGTGTGATGACTATGGCAAGGGCATACCTTCCTAGTTAAGAGGGAGTGTTGTTGTAATTATAACTTCAAAATATATTTTGTTGTATATTATAATTGTATATTGTTGTACCCCTGCCAGATATTTTTTCCCTCCATTCGGGATGTTATTATTGTGTATGGTCATTGAGGTAAACCCTCCGTTCTAAGACGAGGAAAAGTCCCCAAGATGAATATAAAAAATTGTATTTTTGAGTCTCCCTAAGTGAAGTCGGCCCTGCTAGGGTAAGAGGTCAACCAAGTTAGGTTTTAGGTTAGTCACTTGATGTGTATAAATAGGGAGGCACCCTCCCTCATTTATACATACACTCAAACACTCACAAGGTCAATGAGGTGAGAGAGAGGACAAGGAGGAAGAGAGAGAGAGCTGCAGAAGACTTCTGATTATTGGGTTTTATCATCTTGTGATATTTTATTGGTGACAGAACTATTGTGAGGAATTTTGCGAGGTTTTCTCCTTTATGGTTTCCCTGAGGAAAATATTTATGTCTTGTGCATCTTGTGTATCTTTTTGTGCTTGTTATTATTTCATATAAAGATCTTAATCAATTTGAATTAGAGTAGAAAAACTAACAAATCCCTCATAATAATATTGGAACCCGCATTAAGCCCACTCTACTTCAAATATGACTAAATTGTTACGTAAGGTGATCTGATATTAAAAGCTTGCAATGCAAAGAAAATTTTCTCTTTACTCCTTAGTCTTTTGAGTCTGGAGAGTATCTTGTAGAAATTGATTTCCCAATTCTGCCAGGATATCTAATCTATTGCTACTACCTCATTCCTTTACTTTTCTTGAATCCATTTAGTTTTCCAACACTTCTTCTTCCTACTCAGCCTTTTATTTATTTTTATTTTCTGGGAAAAATCACACAACCTGTTATGTTTGGTGACTAGTTTACTCATCCTTCTGCTGATTTTAGCATTCTCCTTTGATAATAACATGTTATTTTGCTTTAGACTTTCAATCTTCTTTTCAGAATTCTTTAATTTCCTGTGCTAGTGCTTTTTTTTTAAATTTTTAATTCTTTTACTCTTTGATGACTAAGATAAATCATATTTATGTACCTTGTTAGAAAAACAGGACCGTAGAGCAATAACAATTATACAGTCAAATCAATAAAAAAGATGCAAAAACACATTAAACATTACATAGAGACACAGATATAACGTGGTTCACCCAAATGATGGGCTACGTCCACAAACAAATTTTCCAGTCCTTTTATTTCAGTCCAGAAAGATGAAGGGATACGCCCTGCAGCAAAACCACTGCACTTCCTCTTCACGCTCTCACAATCTCTCTTCCAGCACAATACAATGCCCACATCCAATACTATACATTACTCACATCTAGTACCATACAGTACTCACATCCAGTACAATACAGTACTCAGTACAATTACAATGTGATTTACAATGGATCCTCCTCAAGCCTTATAAAGGCTTAATCACATGCAATACAATGGGACAATACCATGGGCTTCAACAAACCATGTGCCCAAACCATGTACCCAAACCATGTGCTATACCTAACCACCTTTGACTCAATATCGAGTCAAGGTTAACACATGCAATACCATGGGACAATACCATGGGCTACAACAAACCATGTGCCCAAACCATGTGCTAGACCTAACCACCTTTGACTCGATCTCAAGTCAAGGTTAACCCTAACAATCCCCCCTTTAAACTTGACTTGGAGTAATCACCAAATCCCCTCAAGTATTTACCGAGGAATCTTACATACACACCCCTGTCACCTAGGTCTATCTCCCAACTTTACCGGTGAGTTACCAAGGGTATGAATGCCTTACCAGGTCTTACAGCCATATGTCCATTTACATGCAAACCGCTCCATGAAATTTTTTTCATGTGCCTTCATGATGAATAATCACAGCAACTCTACCGCTGCTGCACTTGCTAGACCTTGGACTTGGCAAATTTCTTCTTTTCACCTTCATGCTTTAAGGCCAACAAAAACCGAGCAGGAACTCATTTTCTCTCTGGTTACTCCCTTTGTCAATATGTCTGCAGGATTCTGGCTAGTGTGAATCTTTTCCAGTTTTAATAGTTCTTCATCTAGAACAGATCTTATGAAGTGGTACTTGAGTTCTATATGTTTATTCCTTGAATGAAAGACTAAGTCCTTTGCAAGATGAATGGCACTCTAGCTGTCACTGTACAACCTGCTATTCTCCTATTTCTTACCCAATTCTTCCATGAACCTCTGCAACCAAATCATCTCCTTACTAGCCTCTATAGCAGCAACATACTCTGCTTCCGTTGTTGAAAGTGCAACAACCTGTTGCAGTTTTGAAATCCAACTCACTGCTGTTCCACCTACAGTGAACACATACCTTGTGGTGCTCCTCCTGCTGTCTTTATCACCAGCCATATCTGCATCAACATATCCCTGTAGAACAGTGTCTGAACCTCCAAAACATAATGCATGAGAAGTGGTACCTCTCAAATACCTAAGAATCCACTGTACTGCTTTCCAATGCTCTTTACCTAGATTATTCATATACCTGATCACAACTCCCACTGCATGTGAAATATCTGGTCTTGTGCACACCATGGCATACATCAAGCTCCCAACTGCTGATGAATATGGAATCTTGGACATGTAATCTATCTCTTCCTGTGTCTCTGG
>LPNX010054223.1:287641-337833 GCA_001517045.1 Pseudotsuga menziesii
TAAATCTTCTACCACCACTAGACTTAAAATAGTTCTAATTGAAGTCATTTTAACAACAGGAGAAAATATTTCATCAAAGTCTATACCTTTATTTTGTGCAAACCCCTTTACAACAAGTGTAGCCTTGTACCGCTTCTTTCCTCCATCTTCTTCCTTCAACCTGTAAACCCATTTATTCTGCAATACCCTTTTTCCTGCAGGTAACTTAACCAGATCCCAATTCTGGTTTCTTACCACTGAGTCCATCTCCTCATCCATGCCTTGCTCCCACTTCTTTCTAGTTTCTACCTGCATTGCTTCTTCAAAACATTCTGGCTCACCAGAATCAGTCATCAATAAATAATATAGTGAAGGAGAGAATCATTCAGGGGGTCTACTTAACCTGGTAGACCTTCTTACAGTTGCAGGAGTTTCAGGTACCTGTTGTTGCTCTTGATTTTCTGGTGCTTTTGGAACTTCATTTTCTTTGATTTCATCAAGCACCGTGTACTCTGTGTTTTCCTTTTCTTCTTTCTTTCCCTGCAACTCATCTTTGTACATGACCTTTTCATTGAATACTACATCTCTACTCCTAATGATTTTGCGATTTTTAAGATCCCATAGGCGATAACGAAAATCATCAACCCTGTATCCAATAAAGGTACATTTCTTGGATTTATCCTCAAGCTTTGTTCTATCATCTTTATCAATATGGACAAATGCTTCACAACCAAAAGTTCTCAGAAATGAGTATTTTACCTGTTTACCTGTCCATGCCTCATCTGGAATTACACCATCCAAAGCGCTTGAAGGCCCTTTGTTTATTAAATAAACAGCAGTGTTTACAGCATCAGCCCAAAACTATAAGGGCAACCCTGCATGCAATCTCATACACCTTGCATGCTCCATGATTGTTCTGTTCATCCTTTCTGACACACCATTCTCTTGGGGTGTTACAGGGACTGTCTTCTCTCTGCAAATCCCATTGTGTGAACAGTAACTGTCAAACTCCTTGCTGCAGTACTCGCCTCCATTATCAGATCTGAGACATTTCAACCTTTTTCCTGTCTCATTCTCAGCCAAAGATTTCCACTTCTTAAAAGTATCAAACACATCAGATTTCTATCTAATGCAATAAACCCAAGTTTTTCTAGTTGCATCATCAATAAAAGTAACATAACAACGAGAACCACCAAGAGATTGTACCTAAGATGGTCCCCATACATCTGTATGGATAAGCTCTAACTTTTCACTCTTCTTTTGTTTCCCAACCCTGAGAAATCTAAATCTCTTCTGTTTTCCATAAACACAGTTCTCACAAAATTCCAAACTTATCTGCTTCAAATATGGAAGCATTTTCCTTGAGCGGAGAATCTGCATCCCCTTCTCACTCATGTAGCCAAGCCTATGATGCCACAACGCTGCACCTGTTTCTGTGGAAGCTACAGAAATAGAATAATCAGTGTTATGAGGACATAAATATAACTTACCTATCCTATTTCCTTTTGCAATTACCATTGATCCTTTAGTGACCTTCCACCACGTTTCTCCAAACGTAGACAAACAACCGCCATCTCCCAACTGCCTTGTTGAGATCGGATTTCTTTTCATAGCAGGAATGTGCCTTACATCCTTTAGCAACCAATCATTTCCATTATTTAGTTTAATCCATACCTTACCCTTTCCAACAATTTTACATGGTTCATCATCCCCCAATAACACATGCCCAAAATCACCTTGAACATAATCATAAAAGAATTTCCTATGGGGTGTAGCATGACATGAAGCCCCTGAATCTACTACCCAGTAATCACTAGTATTATCTAATGCAAGAATCAAAGCATCTTGTAACACATCACCTGCTACATTTGCTTCCTGGGTAGTCTCTTGCTGCCTCTCACCTTTCTTCTTTGGTGCTCTGCAGTCTTTCTTTAGATGTCCTTTCTTACCACAGTCCCAACATTCTATTTTTCCAAATATGGACTTGGATCTTCCCTTTTTAGACTTGCCGCGATTTCCTGGGCTCCTTCCTCTTTCTTTTTGTCTCCCTCTGCTTTCCATGGTCAATGCATTACCTGATGTCTCACCTGTGCTTTTCCTTCACATTTCCTCGCTAAGAATAACACTAACAACATCATCAAACTTAAGAGTGCTTGAACTAGGGACAGAGTTACTTACAGCCATGACCAAGCTATTCCAGCTTTTTGGAAATGAGCACAAGATTAGAAGAGCCCTAACCTCATCATCAAAGTTCACTTTTACAGAACTTAACTGACTGATAAGTGTATTAAACTCATTTAAATGGTTAGCAACAGATCCACTTTCCGACATCTTCATATTAAATAAATGCTTCATTAAAAATACCTTGTTAGAAGCCGAGGGTTTTTCGTAGAGCTTACTCAATGCGCTCATCACACCCTCTGTTTTTATTTCTTTCAAAATATTGAAGGCCACTGACGAAGCCAGGCACAACCGTATTGTTCCTAGTGCCTTTCTATCAAGAACCTCCCATTCTTCATCCTTCATAGCCGCTGGCTGTTTTGCTTTTCTTCCCAACGACAGGTACAGATATTTTTGGTACAGATAGTCCTCCATTTGCATCTTCCATAACTGATAGTTTTGGCCGTTAAATTTCTCAACCCTAAACTTTCCTTCTTCCGCCATTGCTCCCACTCGAACCAGGAACCCTTCTTTCCTGTGAGTTTACAAACCAAATAGACCTTTTGGCTTTGATACCAATTGTTAGACAAACAGGACCGCAGAGCAATAACAATTATACAGTTAAATCAATAAACAAGATGCAAAAACACATTAAACATTACAGAGAGACACAGATATAACGTGGTTCACCCAAATGATGGGCTACGTCCACAAACAAATTTGCCAGTCCTTTTATTTCAGTCCAGAAAGATGAAGGGATATGCCCTGCAGCAAAACCACTGCACTTCCTCTTCACACTCACACAGTCTCTCTTCCAGCACAATATAATGCCCACATCTAGTACTATACAGTAGTCACATCCAGTACCATACAGTAGTCACATCCAGTACAATACAGTACTCAGTACAATTACAATGTGATTTACAATGGAGCCTCCTCAAGCCTTATAAAGGCTTAATCACATGCAATACCATGGGACAATACCATGGGCTTCAACAAACCATGTGCCCAAACCATGTACCCAAACCATGTGCTAGACCTAACCACCTTTGACTCAATCCCGAGTCAAGGTTAACACATGCAATACCATGGGACAATACCATGGGCTACAACAAACCATGTGCCCAAACCATGTGCTAGACCTAACCACCTTTGACTCGATCTCAAGTCAAGGTTAACCCTAACATACCTGAGTTGAATCACTTGGATTAGTAAAACAAGACTAATAAGTAGGTAATTTTCCATATTGTTATTCTTCATTTGAACAAGATTAATCATGTGTATCAATGTCTGGTGAGTTTGGTAGAGCATTTAAATACTTTTCAATATTAGTTAGAGCCTCTCCAATTTTCTTTCCTCTTCTTTTTAGCGATCCTCCTCCTCATTTGATGACCACTGAGTAGGAACTGATTTTTTAAGTTTCCTAGACCCTTTTGGTTTCTCAAGCTCAGTCATTACTTGGTATGTATCGATTTTGGAAATTAATCTCACGTTGGAGGCTTTTGGAATTGATTTTGATTTCTTTTTGTCTCTTCAATTTTCCATCAGCCTCATCTGAAGAATTTTCCAGGACAATAACCTCGTTTCTCTTTAAAGAAAGATTGAAGATAGATTTTACATTTATCCTCAATTCGTTAATCAATTGGGTATGATTTTTCCTTAACATATACTTCTACAACAAATCCCGTTGACTCTTGAAAAATTCTTTTCATGCTTGGTTACTGGAATGGATATAAGAAGGCTCAGTTATTTCAATGTTTTCAGATTTAGGAGCATGTTCTCCCTTCCCCTTTTCAATACCTATTGTATAGACCTCCTTTTGGGATTTTGTTTTCCATCTATAAACCTTTGAATAACCAGCTTCTAGTTGTCTCTTTTTAGGGGGAAACTGTAAATTTGGATAAGGGGCATTGTTTTTCCTACTTTGAGAATACCTAGGGTTATTGGGTTTTTCAGAAGAAGAACATGTCTTTATCACTTGAGGTCGAACAATATTAGTATAAAACCCAAAAAGTATCAGAAAATCGTCCCAACTCCGGTAAATTTTATTCAACTCTTCGACAATTAATAATTTAATCAATTCTTGGTGGTAGATGCCTTGGTGCATTTTTTATGGATAGTCCATAACTTTTGTTGACATTTTAGTGATACTTTTAAGTAGAAAATAAGGAAAATTGAGAAGAGCATATCGAGTGATTTGAAACAAGAAACTCATCTGATATAAGTAAATGCTGAGAGTACCTTCATTCTCTAGTGAAATAACGTTGGATCCAATACAATAATTCCCTACATTCCTCCTTCAACCAGGCTTTGGGAATTCTTGTTCTCTAGTCTCAGTTTTGGAACTTTGGCATGGTAAACTTGTTGTAGTTGGAAACAATAAAGTATTTATGCTTAAACCAACATTCTCTGTCAATAGGAAACCTCTTGGATGCAACAATTGAAGCTTCAATTACTTGAAAACTCAAGTCTCCCACCTTAGATTGTTGTCCATCAAACCCTTCTGCAAAATCCTTAGCTACGCTTTTATGATTCCCATATAGTCTCTAGTAGAAATCCAACCACCCAGCTACTCAAAGCTTATCACCAAATTATGAATAAGCTTCAATCACTTCTATTCCTAGTTGTTCATAATGCACCAGATGACCACTCTTCTTACAGGAATACATTCTTGCGAATTGGGAATAATAGGAGCTGTTGCAGAATTATTGTTGTAGAATAAGAGCCCTTCACATGAGAATAATGAACAAGGTTACACTCAAAATAGGTTAGAATATAACAAATGTTTAAAAATCTTTATCTCTAAGGAAATGGAGAAGTACAATTAGAAAATATTGAGCACACTAACATAAATAATTACAATGATATCAAACCATTTCATGACAACCCATGTCACCATGCTTTTGAGAACTAGTAGAATTGAGAGAAATTTTGACGGCTTGGTAAATTTGACTGGATATGTATTATATTTGAAATGATTCACCAATGTATTTGACAATGCTGAAATTTTGAAATTATGTAGGGCTAAAATAGAAAAGCAGTTGAATTCCGCTGTAGAAACAGGGAAATTTGTTTTTAGCCTCTTTTGAACCAAAATAACATATTCCGCTTAGAATTGGAAACCCCTTATATTTAGAAAATATAATGCTCGATTGGTCTCACAATCCTACACAAGTTTAAAGAATACAAAATATAACATGATATAACTAAGTAATATTCAAAATATCCATTATTTGTAGCCAATTGAAGCAGAAGATCTCTACATATAGCACACAAATTCCACACATAAAACAAATCAAGCAAGAATTGAAACAAATCAACAAATGGATAAGTTTCAAGAGGGGTTTACCAATAACATTTGAGGGTTTGGGGAACAAGATTTAGGAAGTAGACTTTATTACTAACATTGGATCCATTTGGGGATAACACTTTGTTGTGAGGTGCTAAGAACCTGTAGATCAGTACCCTCCTTTTTGTCTAATGAAGAGAACTACTTCCAAATTCTGTTAAAATGCTTACAAACTAAAAATATGGAAACATGAACTTGAAAGGGAAAGAAAAACACACCAAACACCAATATAAAAATTTGTATATAGTATTTCCATTGGGATAATGGAGTCATATTCAAATGACTAACTAAACTCCTGGTATTTACAATGATCTTAAGCCACCAATATCTCTAGTAAACAAAGAAGTTTTTGAGGAAATGCCCATTAACACCCCTCCCCCCCCATCAAAATTTTCATGCTTTGATTTATCCTCTCTTCGGGAATCCCCTCTTAGAACCAAATTCCCTAATGAAAATTGTCTTATCTGGTTTTTTTGTCAAACAGAGTCTTAACTTTCTAGAATAAGCCTATTCCTTTTCACTTAATTGATCTCTAGTTTGGTGAATTTCAACCAAGTGATAAATATTTCTTTGAATGTTATTTGGTTCTTATACAACATCCTGTAAGAACTTTATCACATGTAAGCCAAGATGAATTGGGAAAAATGCATCTATCCCATAAACTAGCTGAAAAGGAGAAGTACCAATATATTCCTTAGCACTATTTCTATCATCCCATAATGCACATTTCAGTTCGATCCTAGGCCCTTTTGTTTTATGATAACAACTTCTTGAAAATTATGACCAAAGTTTTATTAAATGATTCTCCTAAGCCATTATCCTATAGATAATAGGATGTAGAATGACCAAGTATAATATTATATTTCTTATGGAGATCAACCATAACAACAGATTTAGAAGAAGCATTACAAGTGATAATATTTCCGGGACAACCAAATCTATAAACAATATTCTTCTCCAATAAATTCATGATGAATTTTTTAGCTGCATTCCTTGTAGGGGAAACCTCAATCCATTTCATGAAATAATCAGTAGCCATGAGGATCCACCTGTGTTTTTCGCTGGAATGTAGATGTATATCCCCTATAAAGTCCAAGCCTCATTGTTTGAAAGGGCCACTCATGGAAACATGCTTCAAAGGAAAGGAGAATTTTGTTTGTTTTCTAACGAATAAGTGACACTTTTCATAGGATCTGACTTTAGCAAACACATCAGAAAATAAGGTAGGCCAATAGTACCCAACCCTTAAGATATTAAATGTTGTTGACTTCCAATAATTATGCCTACCACAAACACCTTAATGCATGCCAATCATGATCTTTCGAGAATCATTTTCATCAACACACTTCAACATGATACCAATAGGGTCTTTCCAAAACAAATTTTGATTTACAATCATGGTACTTAATAGCCTTAAGTTTTAGATATGTGAGCTTAGACATTTCAAAATCAGAAGGACATTTAAAATTCAACAAAAAATACACAATATCCCTATACCATGTTGACATAGAATATTTTTCACTAACCTGCAATTTTCACTCGTATTTTGAGTTTCCTCCTCGGCCGAATGATTTAAAAGAAGATTCAGTCCAAGTGCCATGCAATTGGAATTAGAAAGTAACTTTTTTAAACCTTGCCCCTTAATAAATTTTATTTGATTTATTTCTAAATAATATTCAAGTAGTTTATCAATTCACTTACCTCTTTTCCTTTCACTATTCAGCTAAGCTAAAATATCTTTCACAGTGCTATAAGGAACATAGGCAATTATCTTTGACCGCAGGATATAAATCTTGAAGGATTTCAAGATTTAACCAAAGCATAGGCCCACTTCTTCATGATGTCATACTTCAACTCTACACCCCTTAGATATTTTTTAAATGAATCAATAGGCTATTCATAACCTTCATTATTTATTTGCAATAAATTGTAGCAATAATATATTCTGAAGCAAAGGAAAATGCTAGAAATTATTTCGAATAGTCTAGACTAAACATGAGCCTCTATTAAATATTGTTTTATCTTTTCAAAACACATCCTATCCACTTCAGTTCATTTGACTTCAGAATCCTTCCTTAACGTAATTGTAATATGTTTAATAATCTCTGTGGAATTGGAAACAGACATTCTTAGAAAATTGATCTAACCAAAAATTGATTGAATTCCTTTCTTATTCCTAGGGAGGTAAATTATAAATGCCACCATTTCTAGATAAATCTTTATTCCCTATTGATAAAAAAGGTATCCAAAGAGATTACCCTCTTGCATTTCAAAATTTGATTTCTCTGGGTTAAGAGATAAACTATACCTTCCGCATTTCAAGAATGTTTGTTTAAGATAATTCAAGTGATCTTCCTATGATTTAGAGAATACATTAATATAATCCAAGTTAATCACAATAAACCTATCTTTCTCACCCATGAAATCCATATCCATATCTCTTTGGAATGTCACCCTTGCATTCATCAAGCCAAAGGGAATCTTGTCATAATTGAATGTTAATCCCTGAGGAGCGACGAAGGATGTGTTTTGTTTATCTTCCTCATGAAAAAAAAGATGATTATATACAGAAAATCCATCAATCATGGAGATTCTTTGAGCTCTAACCACCCTCTACAGAATCAGGTCCATTTTTAATAAGGGATGATTGTCTTTTAGCGAACAACTATCCAAATTTATGAAATTAATGCAGAGCTTGATCTCACCATGCTTTTTTGTTAACTGGCACAAGGTTAGCAATCCAAGTTGAAAACCTTAAAGGAATAATAATTTTGGCATCTAGTAATATTTTTATCTCGTTTTCTATGACAATAAGTAACAATGGATTCGCTTGTGTTAATTTATACATAAATGGTTTTCTACTGGGCTTCAAAGGTATTTTATGTTAAACTATACTTGAATCGAAAGATTTAGGATCCTCATAGGACCATGAAAACACATCAATGGATTATTTCATTAAGTCAACATGCCTTCTCTGCTTGCCGTCTGATAAGGATTTTGATATTTTCACCATCTTTGGATTAGACTCACTACCAATATTACAACGTAATGGATTGAATTAAAGGATTTTGCAACACATCATGATTACTGAACAATATTTCCAAAGGAACCAAACCCTTAGAATAATGGCCCACTTCAACTGCATATCTAAGTTGAGGTTTAGTAGGAACCTTGAAGCAAGTAGCTTCCAATGCTAAAGAATCTGTTGTCTCATTAAAATTTCTAGTAGTAAATGAAATATTGCAGGTCAAGAAAAATTTCTCATTTAGTTCCATACCTCATTCCGATAAGATTTCAAATTTTGTTGTTTGGTTTGATAAATAGTTATGACCTGATGAATGATCAATTCAGAATCACCAAAGACAACCAACTCCTGAATGTTCACATTCTTTGCAGCTCTTAGACCAAGCACCAAGGCCTCATATTCTTGTATGTTATTAGTTGTCTCAAATTCCAACTTGTACATTAAATTAATCACTTCATAGGATGGAGAAACAAGGAAAACTCATGCACCAACCCATTCCCTAGAAGAGGATCCATCAAAATACATTTTCCACAGAGTATATTTAATTCCTTGAGGATGTTGTTTTGGAAATTCCTTTTCTATTTGCACAAAACTTGAAAATTGGTCATTCAAATGCAAAATACATGACCCCATATCTTCTTGAACAATGTAAATGGGATGACTGGTTGGATTCTCATGAGCATTATCAATGTATGCTAGTTGAATTTCTCTATATAACCGCCTCTTTTCACCTTCAAATATAGGTCCATTTGTAAGGTTCCTCCTTATTTTTTGTTCTGGGATCTAGAAAGTAACATACCAAATTTGGGAGGGATGCCTGCTACTATTATATCCATGCAGATTCTTTTCATTGGAAACCATTTCAGATCGATAACTAGATATTTGATTAGACATAGACACTTTACAACTTTAGAGTCAAAAGAATAGAGATCATGGAAATGTTTAGTCACACTTCGACCTAGTGCTTCCATTACCACTTTAGGCATAAAGTTATGTGATGCTCCTAAATCCAGAAGGCAGTTGTGGAGCATTTGATCATGAATAGTTAATGTGGCAAATAAGGATGGGGAAAAACAGTCTTTCCATCCATTTGGGGAACAAATATGATAGTGTATTTTTCATCCTTCAAGTTCACAGTGTTAGAAGGGGATGAATTTGTAGAAGGTTGCAAGAGCTTGAGAATTGAATCCTTGTAATATTGATTTTTAATTAACTCCACCAAATAATTTGGAATTTTTATTGTATTTATCTCCTATTCAAGACTGAAAGAAGAAGCATTTTAATCTAGGTATTTAACTCCAATAGTCTTACCTTTATTACCTTACCGATCTTGTCTTTTTCCTGCCTTTGTAGATGATACCTGTATAGTTGGAGTAGTTGGTTTCTTAAACTACATCCGAGGATTCTGTTTTTGGCCCGATCTTAGTTCATATTTCTTTTGTGGATGAGTTTGAAATTTTTTTGTTGAATTATCTTGTACCTGATTCAAAGTCATTGAAATTTCATACTCAAATTGAGTAAGATGACTCACATATGGAACATCTTAAATTAGGTGAATATCCTGTTTAGTTTCATCTAATTCAACATTATCAAATTCATTGACCTCCTTTGATCCAGATTGATGTGTGAATGAAACGAAATAATAAATATAGAAACATAAACACATACATATTGCAATGAAAACATAGATACAATAAAAATATATTCTATTAAATGGCAGAAATAGAACAGACTGTAAATACAACTACTAGAATGGTGGTAGCTATATTTGAGAAGAGATGTGGCTGCTACACTTATTCGTGCCAAGATGAATAAAAAATGAGGCCAAAAGGTCATATTTATAATAATCATGAGGGAGATAACCTTAAAAATCCAAACAATAACCCTAGAAGATGAACCGTCATATAGTCTGTGACCGCAAGGTGGTTAGTTGAACAATCAACTTCCTAGGGTCATAAATTTTGCATACGATCTCCAATTTGGGCGCTCAATATACCATTTGAAAGGCCTATTTGAGTTTTACATATTTCGATTGGGATAAAATGCATGTAATTAGAAACATATTTCAATGAAAACATCAATAAAAAAATATTCTATTAAATGGTGGAACTAGAACATACTGCAATTACAACAACTAGAATGGTGGTAGCTATCTCTGAGAAGAGATGTGGCTGCTACACTCATATGTGCCAAGATGAATAAAAAATGAGGCCAAAAGGTCCTATTTATAATAATAATGAGGGAGATAACCCTAAACATCCAAAACATAACCCTAGAATATGAACCATCATATAGTTTGTGGCCACAAGGTGGTTAGTTGAACAATCAACTTCCTAGGGTCATAACTTTTGCATAAAATCTTCGATTTGGGCACTCAATATACCATTTGAAAGGTATATTGGATATTTACATCTTTCGATTGGGACCAAATTCATGTTATAATGAACTAAATGTCCCCCCCACCCCCGAATCGCCAAAAACATCGTTTAGGGCCTCAAAATGGCCCCAAAAATTTGGGACCCAAAAAACCGTAGAAAAATTACTAGGAAACTGCCAACATGGAAAATTGTTTTAAGCCAGTGGAATAGGTGGGTGGAAATTGATCTCCACCTATATCACCATCAACTAAATTATTTTGAAAATGGGGTTGAATGTTTTGGTCTTCATTGTTTCTTCTTTTCCTTCTTATAAACTATGGGATAAAAGGCCTTCTGAATACGGTTTGGGATTCCTATTAGTAATTTCTTGAGAAGGCCTATGTAGAATTCCATTTTCAACCTCCATCTTAGATAATTTTGATGTTAAATATTTTATCATATTTGAATTTTCTTTAATATTATTCTCTTGATATTTAGATCCAGATGTTGAGGGACCTACTATTTTATTCTGCCTCCTCTTTTCTTATTCTTGATATTCAGGTTTAGCTTTAGGTTTGTCTATTACTAAGAGGTTGGATTCTACCTAAAGAGTAGCTTCTTGCATATTTACTAGAGTGACAATCCCAATTTATCTCAACAACAGGGATAAATAAACATCAAAAGTGTTTGCAAAAGTAAGTTTGGATGAGGTCTCAGTAGGTTTAATCTCAGTCAGGATCTTACTATATACATTTTACAAAATATTTTGGTAATTTCCACCACTAACTCATCAACTTTCTTCCTCAATGCTCCAAACTATTTGATATAATAATGGGTAATCTTTCTTGTCCGCCCACCGCTTCAGAAATATCTCATCTAAAGCATCAATTCCATTGATGGAATTGGAAGGTAATTCCATAAGCCATTTTTTAACCTCACCATCCATACTTTGCACGAAGAATCTCATCCAAACATATTCATGATCTATGTTTTGATTGTTTGCATAGCTATAGTAAGATATTAGGTGCTCATTAGCAGTAACCTCACCTTCTCTAGTGAATCCAGGAAGATATTTGAAATAATCACCAACAAGTAATGGATTTAAGTTCTGGGGTAAGAGAAGTGGATCATACCTAGAAGCCACGATGGCATTCATCTTGTTTAGAGGCTCATTTTCCATAACAGAAAAAACTAAAGGTTGAAATTAACTAGAAGAAGGTGTATAAGGAGTTAATGTAGGTACTAAAGTTTTTAGAAAGTCAATCTCTTCAAATTTTTGAAGTTCTTCTTTGATTTCTTTTGATGATAAAGGATTCATGAAAACTCTATAAGTAACACTTTCAGTCTCAGGATCAAAAACTTGATATTCAAGTATGGAAATAGAAAGCACTTGCTTCTTTTCTTCTTCTATTAAAAGTGGCAAATATTTCACTGGGGTACCAAGGAAAGTGGTTTCTTGATCTAAAATATTCTTAATAATTGTTAGAGTATCATACCACCAAGTACCATGGTAACATATACCTAGGAAACACTTTCATTTGTCTTGTACTCATGTCATATGGTCCAAACCTTGGTTATGTTGGTCTAGAAAGGTATTTGTGTGTTTGGACTCATAAATGCACCTAAGCACCATAATTTGACCATTTTGGAGATACATGCACAGTCATTAATGAATTCTTAGTCCTTGGTGCACTCTTCTTTCCTTAAAACATGGAAATTTGTTGACTAGAGGTGCCCATGCATGTATTTCGGTGTTTTTTGGCTCTTTTGGACCATTTATTGCTGCCTAGAGACACTCCCACTTACCCATGCACTCCATAACACCTATAATACCCTCATTTACGTCCTATAATTCTCCATTCATGTTCATATAGGAATTCATGACCATTTGAGGTGGTTTGGGAGCTCATTGGTCCACCTAGTGGGGTTTTGAGGTCCAATCTAAGCCTGCCACATTTATGCATCCAAATTACCTCCAAAGGCTAAAACGTTTCTCCTATTGTATTATAAACATGTTCCAGACATATTTACACATTGGATAGTCATAATAAACTTAGTTATTGACACTATTTCTATGTGTTAATTTCACTCTTTTCACTATTTTCTGCATAATTTGTGAATAATATTGAATTGTGAAGATTCCCTTAGCTCCTAGATATTGATGTGAACCATATTTTAATATGTTATACAATACATTTGGAGCTGCAAATCAATCTAGAGTGTTTGAGTTGCTATCTAGGGTGTTTTCCTAAAAATTTTGAGTGTTTTGTATTGCAGGTAGTTCCCGTGTCTTTGTCACTCAATGCACAAGAAGGAATGGAGAAGAATCATGTATTGCTTACCAAATTCAACTATTTTGAATGGAAGGCTAAAATAGTGATCCATCTGAGGTTGAAACAACCTCTACAAAGTCACCATGGGAACTGAGATCGAGCCCAACTCTATTGTAGAAAAATCGAAGTACTTCAACATACTAGATGTAGCATTCATGATGCTTTGTCTCAACATTTAGAGGGATATTCTCTTCCATTTAGACAATATTACTACACCCAACGAAGTCTGGCTCAAACTCAAGTCATTGTTTGTGAAGACTAATGAGATGAGAGGCCTCCAATTCAAAAACGAGTTGATCTCATTGAACCCAACTCACTTTGAGACGATCCATAATTTCGTCACAAATTTCAAATCGTTGGTACTTCAGCTGAAACAATGTGGCATTCAGAAGAAAGAGGAGCATCTGATATTTTCCATTCTTTCAAAGCTAGGGCCTGAGTATTTAGTGTTTGTATCAACATTCCACTCAAGCAAGCTAACAACTAGAAATTGGAGAATTCCTTCACTGTAGACTTCATGGAGTCACTAAATCAAGAATGAGACAAGTTGGTGCAAATGGGTACCATCAAATCCACCAAGGATCAAGCCCTTGTTGTAGGATTTTTGAATCAAGCCAAAGGCAAGAAGAAAACCAAATATTTGAAGCAGTAAGAGAAGAAGAAGTAGGAGAAGCCCAAATATTCATATGGTGTTTCGAATCCTAGCAAACATAGAGAGAAAAAGAAGCAAGAGAAGAGAAAATGCACTTATTGCAAAAAGGTTGGAATCCAGAGAGTGCATGCATGAAGAAAACTATTCACAGGATGGCATAACTCCTTGAGAAGAATAACATCCCACTACTAGAAGGCACAAGGAAGAAAGAGGGAGGTTCAAGATCAGAGAACAAGGAAAGATGCCATGCTTTGGTTGTTGTAACTTCAAGCTATTATTCCTTCATCATAGATTCATGTGCCTCAAGGAACATGGATTCCATGCATGATTCCTTCTAGGCCCTACATCCTTACAGTGGTCCATCCATCCTCATGGGTGATGATTCAGAAATCCAAGCCAAAGGGATTGGTAGGATAGATCTTGAAGATGGGTACTTCAACAATGTGTTGTTTGATCCTGATCTTGCAATGAAACTACTCTCTGTCTATCAAATGACACACACACATACAACCAGGAGACTAACATTTACTCAAAATTATGTGGAGATATTAGAAATATCTACAGGCCAAGTTCTTGCAGTGGGTTTTACTGACCATGATTCAAGAATGTAAAAATTATCTCACTTCCTTCCATACTCCCAAGGGAATTCCCTCTTGTCAGATGCCAATGGGACCAACAATTTGTGGCATTAGAGATATGGACATCTCAATTAGAAGTACCTCCAAGCACTAAGCAAGGAAAGTGTGGTTGAAGGGATTCCTACCATCAAGTTTTCCAATGGTAGTTGCAAAGGGTGCATAGTGGGGAAACATGATGTGCACAACTATGAGAAAGGAAAGGCAAGGAGGGATGTCCAAGTGCTTGATCTAATTCATTCAGATTTTATAGGGAAATGCCTTATGGTGTGCATGGATTTTTTTTCAAAAATTCCTTACGGTGTTTGGGGTCAATCTTTGATTCTGATCCGATGGTCCTCAAGGATTTTGCGGATTGAATTCGCAAGGGAGTTAACAAATATTGGTGTGCACAAAAAACTTGTGAAATCTAGTCCATCGCATATTTGGAATCCACCCTTCGTTGAGTATTAGAGAGGCCATAGATCACCTGGCTAAACTTAGAGGTTTGGATAAGGTTAGAGTCAACTAAAACCACGTAACAGACTAGCTAAAGACTGTATGCAGAGCGCAAGGAATCATGAGCATAGTACGTTCAATAGAAAAACAATGCAGAAACTTAGTAATAGACAGGGGATACTTAAGAGCAAACACACTAGTTTAACAACAAAACTTTCCTCAGTAAACCTAAGGAATCATCATTGCAACAATAAGGAAAAACACTCATACCTCTACATACACAACTTAAGCTCAATGGCTCATAACCCAAAGGAATACATGTAAATGCTTGTGACCTTTTTACCAAAACTAATACATCATTTGAGTGGCCAATTTCCTCAATATAGAGCACAATCATCTAAAAAAGAGAGTGTGATTAACAGCTTCATAAGCATCATTCCATCAGTGAAATTGAAACTCCTAATTATCATTTCCTTGACAATGGAACACAAACATACATGGAACAACATATCCTAATTTTAGAAGAATAATAGGAATAAAACCTCAGTCGAAAACCATTTCGTAACAAATCCGCAATGAAAAGGGAACAACCACGTTCCACCCTACCGTATATTAGGCACAGATCACTCTGTCCTCAATCACCCCCGAGCTAAACTATGCATGCCTAGAGTGGTGACAGTTAAAATCAGTCTAGTTCTCCGGTGAGAAATCCTTTACCTAACATAGAGTGCTCACATAACAAGTATTCCTTATTCCAGCATACTCAGCGGCGTCCCACCTCCTAGCATATGATTCCTTATTGATTATGTTTTCGTTTTTGCCTAGGTCTTTTGCAGCTAGCAGACAATTCCCCTCAGGAATTTCCGCTCCACTGCCTCTTGATTTCCCAGGGTGGGTATAGCGCCATACTGTCATCCCCACACCTGGTTTAACAGTTTTGAGAGTGACCCTTCATGTCCCCCACTATCACATGCATAGTTTTCCTCATTCAACATGGCTACCACTATCATTCATATTTCATTACAAGCATACTATTTTTTGGTTATAATTGTCCTCCAAGGACTAATTGGCATATTCCAGTCTGCTAATGATATTTAAACAAAACAAAAATAAAAATAGTCTTTCAAAAATGATTACAAAATTGGGGGATATCACATCCTTCCCCCCTTAATGTAACACTATCCACAGTGTTTTCAGTCGTCTTCCTTACTTTCTGGAAACAATCCTGGATACTTCCTGCGGAGGCCATCTTCTAATTCCCAAGTCGCCTCCTCTGGGATAAAGTGCTTCCATTTCACCTTAACCTGAGTGACGACTCGGTTCCGAAGCACATTTTATTTCTTGTCTAGAATGAGCACAGGTTCCACCTAAAATTCACCCTTTGGTTCCACCTGTACCACATTACAATCAATGATGTGAGTGGAATCATATACAAATTTCTTTAGTAGTGAAATATGAAAAAAATTATGAATTCTTAAGTGTGATGAAAGAGATAGCTTGTATGCCACGGGTCCAATCCTCTCCAAGATTTGAAAGGGTCCATAGAACCGTGGTGCTAATTTAGTGCAGCTTCCCAGTTGTAGGGATCTATTTTTGCGCTTGAACCGAAGGTAAACATGGTATTTGACCAAAAATTATATATATGCTATATTTTCAAATCAACATAACTCTTTTGGCGATCCTGCGCCACCTTCAGATTCTTCTACACTTCCCAAACCGTTTGTTCCATGTATTGCAACATTTAAGGTCCTACCATCAAACGAACCACAGGGCTATCTCTACTAATAGGGGTAACACACTTCCTTCCATACAGGATTTCAAATGGACTCATCTCGGCAGAGGCCTGGTAGCCATTATTGTATGCAAATTCTGCCAGATGCATATAGTCTTCTCATTTGATGGGTCTTTCCATGACATACATACTTAACATGTCCTTAACGACTTGGTTTGTTCGTTCTATTTTCCCATCTATTTTAGGGTGATAGCTAGTGCTGAAGTTTATCTTGGTTTCCAACCCTGCAAACAATGACTTCCAAAAGTTGGATGTAAACTTGACATTCCGGTTAGAAATTACCATCTTTGGCAGTCCATGAAGTCGAAATATCTCCTTCAAGAATATTTCTACACCATTAACAACCTTATAATTCAATTTCACAGGTATAAAATGAGTAGACTTGCTTAATTTATCAACTACCACCATAATCCAATCATGTTGTTTTTAAGTCAAAGGTAGACTTATGATGAAATCCAAAGATATTACCTCCCATTTCCATTCATGAATTGGTAAGGGTTGTAACAAACCTGCTGGATGTTGGTGTGAAACCTTCACATATTGACATTCCAAGTATTTAGATAGGTAATCAACTAGATCTGCCTTCAAGTTAGGCCAAAATAATTTCTTTTTGAGGGCTGTTATCATCTTTTGGTAACCAGGGTGTCCTACATAAGTGGAATTGTGCATTTCATTCAAAATAAACAGCTTTAGATATGCAACATTAGGCATGTACATTCTTCCTTTAAATGAAATTAATCTTTTCTGGTCTTCTTTGAATTTCGTCCCATTATTTTTTACCTCTTCTATCAACAACTTATTCAGTAGGTTCCCATATTCAGCATCATTAATGCTATCTATTTTTATTCTTCTCAAAAGGTCACCTTTGGTTGACTCACAATGATCTCATATACTTCGTGAGTTCTTCAACTGAGTGCATCAACCACTTTATTTTCCTTACCCTTGATGTGCTTCACTTGAAAGTCAAATTTTCTTCAGAAGGCCATCCATTGCGCTTTCCTGACATTGAGTCCAGTTTGAGTAAACAAATGCTTTACGTAGATGTTATCTATCAATAAAAGGAACTTTTTCCCTAACAGGTAGTGACACCACAATTTTAAGGCATTACTACCGCTTCCAATTCTATATCATGCACTACATAATTTCGTTCATGATCCTTCATCTTATGATATTCACAACATGCCACATGCCATTCTTGAGATAGTACTCCCCCCAATCCCTCCTTACTAGCATCAATACATATTGTGTAGTATTTATAGGGGTGAGGCACCTTCAGGATCGGGGCCATGTTTAATCATCTTTTTAATTTTTTGAAGCTCACTTGGCACTTTACAGACCATAGAAACTTTACCCATTTTCTTTGTAAGGAAGTAATAGGGTAGGCTATCTTTGAGAACCCTTAGATGAACCACCGGTAGTACCCGATGAGTCCCATCAAGGATCAAATGTATGCAACATCCTTAGGATCAGGCCATTCCATAATTGATTTTATCTTTTACGGGTCTACTGCAATCCCTTTTTCGGAGATGACATGTCCTAAGTACTGAATTTATTTCTTGAAGAGTTCACAATTCTTGAACTTAGCATACAACTGGTGGTCTCTTAGGGTCTGTAGGGCGATTCTCAAATGTTGTTCATGTTCTTCTTCTATCCTTGAGTAGATCAGGATATCGTCAATGAAAATCAACACGAACTAATCCAAGAACTTGTTGAAGATGCCATTCATCAGACACATAAATGTGGTAGGGGCATTGGTCAAGAAAAAATGGGTTACTACAAATTCGTAATGCCCAGGACGGGTCCTAAAGGCTGTTTTGTTAACATCTTCCTCCTTAATCCTGATCTAGTGGTAACCAGATCTCAAATCCAACTTGGAGAAGACTCTTTTCCCCCCTACTTGGTCGAATAGATCATTAATATGAGGCATAGGATACTTGATTTTGATGGTCACTTTATTTAGTTGTATGTAGTCTATGCATAGTATTCAAGTCCCATCTTCTTGACAAATAAAACTGGGGATCCCCAAGGTGATACACTAGGCTTGATATAACCCTTATATAGTAGTTCTTTTAGCTGGATGTTTAATTCAGTTAACTTAGGGATACTCATTCGATAAGGAAATTTGGATGCTAGAGCAGACTGAGGTATGGTTTCAATCGAGAAATCTATTTCTCTTTGAGGGGGCAGTGCAGCCATCTCTTCTGGGAACACATCCATGAATACATTTAACACTGGGTGGTCCCTTATAGATGTTTGGTTTTCATTAAGGAGTAGGTCAACAACCTTTACCGCATAGAGCTTACATCCCTTCCTCAAACACTTCTTCAATTGGAAGGCATATATCCGCCTTAAGGAGACATGCTTACTAAACCCATTTACCTTCATAACAATTTATCTTCAACCACATAAGTAAAGGTTTTATTAAAGAAATTTAATATTACTTTATACTTTTCTAATCAATCCATGCCAATAATAATATCATATGACCCTAGAGGAAAAACATTCAAATTGAACCTAGTTACATGATCCTCTATTGAAATTTCACAATTAGCAATAAACTTAGTTACGTTTCTTTTTTCTCTAGTGGCGAATTGACTAACCAAGGCCTTGCATGCATTAACTTGGTGAGCTGACAGCTCTCCATCAGTTTAGGAGTGATGTAACTTAAAGTAGCTCCTGGATCAATTAATATATATAGCTTTCAGTTAGAGATAATACCTTCAATCTCTACGATTGTAGATTTTTGATCTTCCTATCGATCTTCAAGAGCTGCATTAATCCAGTGGAAACTCTTGCCAATTTCTCCCACAGTGGAAGCTTCTTGTAGATTGTGTACAGTCTTGTTGGATTCAATGAGGAGTGATCATTTCCTTCGTACTTTGGGACCTTCACATTCCCAACACTTCAGAGGTTCTTTAGGGGTCCCAACAACCCCTTTTGGTCCAATTTGCATAGGTTTAATGTCCGTGCACTGAAACTATGCATTTTTTTGTAGGAATTTCCTTGAGGATTCATTGGCATGTTCCTGAAGGGTGGTGGCTGGAATCCCTTCTTCCGTTGATTGAAATTTTCTTGTTTCTTGTCCTTCCAGGTTTTGGAGAGGTCATTCCTCTATTTATACTACTAAAAAAAGCATAGTATTTCCATTCTTAACACTTCATCCAGATTCTTGGGGTTATCAAATTCAATCCGATCTTTATAGGACTGTGGTAGGAAGCTTAGGAATCGTTGGATTTTTACCTTTTCATATTTAATGTACGACACAAACCGTAACAGAGCTATAAATTTATTGATGAGATCCTCCATGTTCATTTGACCAAGTTTCAATTCATAAAATTACTTGGTATTTCTTTCATAATATCTTACTGATAAGCACTATTTCTTGAAGAGTTTATTGAACTCTGACCATTCTAGGTTCTCCTTTAATCCATGGGAGATCTTTAGGTATTTCCACCAAATATTGGCCTTTCCTTTCAGGTTGTAAACTACCATCCTTACCTTCATGTTGTTGTAGTAGTTGTATATTTGAAAGTACGTTTTAATATCCAATAACCAAGATTCTGCTTCTTTTTCTAATCCTCAAATCCCCATCAAAACTGGTGGGTTTTATTTTCTTGAATTCTCCTTCCAGATGATCCACTTTTCTCTTACCCATTGTCCAAGCTTGATTCCCATATTTTTGAGTTTCCTGGGAGGAACTATCTTTTCTTTCGGCATTGTTTGCTACTTTCGAGTTCCTCCCTGCTTCTTCTGGTGGTTTTTCCGTATTGTTACTTTCTTGCAAGCTTTGTAATAATATCTCATTGAGCTCCTGCTATTTTTCCCGATCCATTTTTTCAGTTGTTTTTTTTCTTCTTTGAAGCTCTGTAATTCCACTATTAGATTCTTCATGGTTTCGAGTACCTGACTAGCTTCAGAACGTCTTAGTTCTGTCTGCGTTAGGTGGGGTACTAGTGTACCTTCTTCAGGTAGATCCTCATGATCATTTTGTGAGGCTATCATTGTATCTGATTACATAGTTATTCCCCCCCTGATTTACGCAAACATTCCAACACAAAAATGTTTAGCAAAAACAATAATTTTTCATAGTGCAATGAAACTAGATGTTCCCCAAAAGGCAACAAGGTTGAAACCTATGGCTCTGATACCATCCATATGTAACATACCCCAATAGCCTTCCAAAAGGGAATATAATTTTTTTTTGCAAACATAAAATTGCTTCACCTAAAAATTGGCTATAACGTTCCATAACAATTCACCCTTAACCTAAGAAAATAAACAACATTAATTTCTGCAAACAAATCCACTTTTGCGACCTGAAAGAAGTTCCACATTGAAACTAACTTTCCAGCTTTTTCTTCCTATGTTCCACCCTTACGACCTCGGAAGTCAGGGATCAGAAACATAAGGTGCGACATAAAAATTTAAACAATCTTCTGCCTTCCACACTTCCCCTTTCTGCCTTCCGACATCGGAAGTCAGGAAATCGAAACATAATACGCGATGGAACCCCTTAAACACTCTTCCTCGTTCTGCCTTCCGTGCTTTTGATTTCCATATTCTGACCTCTGGAATCAGAAATCAGAAACTTAAAGTGTGATAGAAACATTTAAACAATCTTCTGCCTTCCGCTTTCCACCTTCCAACCTCAAAAGTCAGGAATCGAAAACATAATGAGCGATGAAAACACTTAAACACTCCTCTTCCTTCCGCCTTCCGCACTTCTGCTTTCCTCCTTTTGACCTCGGAACTTGAAAGTTGGAAACATAGCATTTGACAGAGTCCTTCAACTGCAGTTTTTCCCTCCGCACTTTCGCTTTCTGCCTTCGGACCTTGCTGTGGAGATCGTAGATTGTGGAAGTCTTAACATCCTTAATACTTAAATTCCCTTTTTTTCTTTCTGCTTTCCACTGTGCATATCGCGATGTTATATTTTTTATCATTTAATCAATATGATCTAGGATCTTATCTGAGAGAATAACATGCACAACAATAATCACAAGAGACAAGAGACACAAAGAGTTTTCCTTGGGNAAGATAGAATGAGCACCGATGGAAAAAGTAAAACCCAAAAACACAAATATGATCTCTGACAGCTGATCTCTCTCTCACTTGTGTGAGATCCTTCTCTCTCACTCATGCGTTACAGTTGAGTGAGTGTGTGTTTCAAATAGAGAGCCTCACTCTCTATTTATACTAGTTTCTGACTTGACAATTACTTACCAGGGCCAAATTCTCTTGGAGAGTCTAATAACCCTAGTGCCCCTCAACTGTGGGGAATTTTCCCTCAACTTACAATGGAGGGTCAACCTCTAAGACTTTACATGAATTTATTACATTAAATATTCTTCCGATAGGAACATCAAGTTACAAAGAAATAAAATATATAAAATATGCAAGTGAATACATTATGAAGTTACAAATACATCAACACTCCCTCTTAACTAGGAAGGTATTCTCTTGACACAGTTCATCATCACAAGTCTTCCTCTCTAGATCATCATCAAAACTGGATCATCATCAAGCTAGATCATCATCAGGCTGGATCATCACCATCATCACTGCTCCCACTATCTTGAGAAAATGGTGCTATCTCTCAATTCTACTCATCATAGGAAGTTCTATAGAGTCATCCCTTTTTCATGCTAGTTGTAGGCCTAGCTTCCGTGTAGGTCTTCATCTTCTTCAACGCTTATATCCGACCATGGGAGGCCTAGCCTGCCACCATGTGGGAAAGGCCCTCCTAGCACTTATATCTGACCATGGGAGGCCCAGCCTACCACCATGTCAAAAAGTCCCAACACTCACATATGACCATGGGGGTAACACATCCCACATCCATGTCAGAAAGGACCAACACTCACATCTAACCATGGAGGGAACAAATCTTGCATCCATGTCAAAAAGGCTCAATAGTCACATCTGACCATGGGGGAACACATCCCACATCCATGTCAGAATGGCTCAACACTCACATTTGAACATGGGGGGGACACATCCTGCATCCATGTTAGAAAGGATCTGCACTTACATCTGACGATGGGAGGAACACATCTTGCCACCATGTCAAAAGGGCTCTACACTTACATATGACCATGGGAGGAACACATCCTACCACCATGTCAGAAGGGCTCTGTAGTTACATCTGACCATGGGAGGAACACATCCCACCACCATGTGAGAAGGGATCTACACTTACATCTGACCATGGGAAGAAGACATCCTGCCACCATGCCAGAAGGGATCTGCACTTATATCTGACCATGGGAGGAACACATCCTGCCACCATGTCAGAAGGGCTTGCACTTACATCTGACCATGGGATGAACACATCCTGGAACCATGTTAGAAGGGCTCTACACTTATATCTGACCATGGGAGGAACACATCCTGCCACCATGTCAAAAGGTCTCTCGGAGTCATCCCTTCCCCTTGGAAGGAACCTCAATCTAATGAACACTAAGATTCTCCCTGAAGTACTCAAACTTCACCCTGTCCATTTCTAGAATAGAATCACATCAGGGATGATTAGGTCCAAGGATAACTTGTGAGCTTCACTAGGACTGATTACATCTGAGGACAACTTACATGACAGTTTACATCTGAGCAACCTATGAGCTTTGCCAGGATTTTATGCTCAGACAACCTGTCTTATCGGCCATGCTAGAAATCCCTCTTTCGAGAGATCTCGATCTGGATCAATGAATGGAGCTTCACTTCTCCTCTCTCCCAAGTAGTCAAGCAAGGGGCAACATATTTTTCCTCGCCTGTACTCAACGCCATGCAAGACTCCTTCCTGCTAAAATAAGAGATCACACTTGATCCCATATTGAAGCAACACCTTGAAGTGCTCTTCCTATAATAGCACTACCCAATTCGAATCCACATAACCCCCCAGGTTAATATTCTGATTCACTTCATACTTGAGCCCATAGTCAACTGTACCCTTTAGGTACCTTACTAGATGCTTTCAACCATCAGGTGAACATGTCTCAGATCCAACATGAACTGGTTCAATGTGTTCACAACAAAGCAAATATTTGGTCTCGTATTCGTCAGGCACATCAAGGACCCAATAATATGACAATACATCGTAGCATCAACCGACTCTGATGAAGCATCACTCAATAGCTTCAAGTTTAATGCCATAGGTGTGGCCATGTCCTTGCAGTCCATCATCCCAAACTTCTTCAGGATCTCCACTGCATACTTCCCTTGTCTAAGGGAGATTCAATTTGCACTTTTCCACATCTCCATGTCTAGAAAGTACCATACCCAAGTCTTTTATATTGAACTCGGAAGCAAGTATCCTTCTTGCAACTTTAATGAGTTCCACTTTTTCTATCGGGAACAAGTCATCGACATATAATAGGAGCATCAATGGTCTTCCACCTTCACCTTGAAGTAAAGGTTGGAATCCTCTTTACTCTCACTAAATCCTAGAGCCATCAGTAAGCTGTCCATCTTGTCGTACCATGTCAAACCTCAGGATATTCTGCAGTCACTCCCTCTGAAGTGGAGCATCATTCTCCCTCTACCTTTTATACTATATGTATTGAAACATCCTGTACTGGAGTGACAAGTAGCTTCCTCTGCTACTAATATTCTATGTATCCATATGGGGTCATTGGATACCAAGATCCTCTATCTTGAACCTTTTCAAAAGTTCTTCTCGCATCCATTTGTGAGCTTGTCATCCTTTATAGGCTTTCATATTTAACCTTGTAGCAAAGGTTAAGATCTTCATCACTCTAGGTGATCTTCAAGCTCCTCATGTATGTGTTATACCATGGGTGTCTTCTGAGGTCGTACAAGGCCTTCTTTAATGTGCACACATGAGTCTTCCTGTCATGTGCCTTAACTTCTAGTGGATGCAAATGTCTCTTCGTAGTTTATGCCTTCTTTCTATGAGAAGCCTCATGCTATGAATCTTGCCTTGTATCCCACAATGTTTCCATATACTGCATGCTAGATCTTGTAGATCCATATGGAAGATACTACGAACTTCCCTTCAGGTCTCGATACTGCATGCTAGACATCATTCTTCTTGAACTGGTACACTCCCCTTTCTTCTTGGCTATTTCTTCATAGCTGGAAGGTTCTGCATCAATGATGTCGCTCAATAGTGTCACATAACTGCATTATGTCTGAGACCTTTTTATTTCTTTGAAAGTATCATCATATTATTATTCGTCTTGGATTATTTCTCGAACTGTTGTCACTTGTTCTTTGGAACAAGTCTCATCCTTCTTTTCTTGTAGGTGATTGTACATGATCTTTCCTACAAGTCAAATGCATTAGTTGTATGGTTAGAAACATTTCATAAGGCATATTCATAATGGGAAATTCTTATGCATAAATATATAATCCTGCAACTATTTTAGCCAATACAACATTTATCCATATCTCATGGAAACTTTCTAGATGCCTTCCATCTCTACCATGACATCATTGAGATTGTGAACTAATCCAATATGTCAGCAAAGAGGTTTCATTCTAGATAAGTAGCAATGGAGAGTTGTATAGCACCATGGGCTACTTACCCATCACATGCATATTAGTAGTATACTGTCATCAATGTAAACATTCTATCATGCATAACACATCAACTGAATATAAACAAATGCATAACCAAACAATGACAATTGAATACTTATCTTCATTTGTTTCATGGGTAGACTCCTTCTTTCAGCTTTATCATCTTCTTCATTCATAACAACACCATTTCTTATCCAGATGCTAAGATGGATAAGAGTTTCTTCAAGAATTGAGTCCTTCATATTCCTCGTCGCTTGAGGGATCTTCTTTGAATCATGAGAGCTATATCTTTAGTTGCTCCCATCTTCTTTCCTCTTATTATGAGTCCAACTTCATGTTGTGTGCGCTCTTCCCAGAGCCTGCTGAAGGTAATCAATTCCTTCTGGCACACATTCCTTGAATGAATGAATCCCATAATCATGGGAGGCCATTCAAGGTGGTTATCATAATTTTTGCATTCTCTACTTCTTCATCCACTGCTTCAAGTTGTTCTTTGATTTGGGAGACCCTTGTAAAGTACGACTATATGGTCTCTGCATTCTAGATCTTTACATTCTTCAACTAGTTTCTCAACGTCATCTTTCGATTTATGTTCTTCCCTTCAAATAGCTTGGTCAAGGAATCAAACATCTCTTTAGGTGTCTTTAGGGAAGACACTTGTGGTATAAGGTGATCCTTGATTGAATCAACAATGATCCTCCTGGCCTTGACCAAGTTCTTCTTGTGTAAGGCTTTAGCCTCATCTCCCTCTGGAACTGGAACCTCTCCACTTATGTAGGTGTCCAATTCATTTCCTTCAAGAACTAGTGAAATCCTATACTTCCATTGTTATATTTTTATCATTTAAGCTAGCATTAACTTATGATCTTAACTGAGAGAATAACAAGCACAACAATCAAACACATAAGACAACGAACACAAAGATTTTCCTTGGGGAAACCATAAAGGAGAAAACCCCGCAACTTCCTCAGAGATAGAATCAACACCAAATAACAAAGCACCAAAAATAGTAAGATGATATCCCAACAGCAGTAGCCTCTTTCTTTCTAGCCCCAACAACTTCTTCTTCCTCAACTATGTGCTACAATTGAGTGTTAGTGAGTGTGTTATGAATAGAGAGGCTCACTCTCTATTTACACTAATTCCCGAATTGACAATAACTCACTAGGGCCAACTTCTCTAGGAGAGTCTAATAACCCCAGTGCCCTGGAACTGTGGAGACTTTAACCCTTGAACAATAGGAGAGTTACCCACAATGACTTGACATGACTTGTTTACATTATAGAACCTCCCAATAGGAACATAGGGGCATGACATGACTCAAATACATTATAGACACTTCCCGGAATAAACATCGAGGTACAAGACATAAGATATACAAGTGAATACATTCCGAAGTTACAAATACAACAACAGTCCCTCTTAACAAGGAAGGTATTCTTTCGACACAATTTTCAGCACTACTCTTCTTCTTTGTATCAACTGGATCATCTTGTCATCTTCATCTTCAAGTTGTATTCAACTTCAAGTCTTCTTCATCTTCAAGTCATCATCATCTTCATCACAGGATCTGGATCATCACGACTACTGGATGATCATCACTGTATCGTCATCAAATCTAGATCACCACTTGATCTGGATCGCCACTGCTAGATCATCATCAAGTCTGGATCATCATCACATCTAGATCATCACTTGATCTAGATCATCCTCAAGTCTAGATCATCATCACATCTAGATTGTCATCAAGTTTGGATCATCATCATCGGTGCTATCTCTCGATTCTTCTCGTCATAGGAAGTTATACAGAGCCAACCCTTTTTCATGCTGGTTGTATGCCTACCCTTCATGTAGGTATTCAAAACTTATATATGACCCTAAGTCAGAATGGCCCACCCAGGTCTTACATCTGACCTCATCTTTTCAGAAAGGCACACCCACAACTCACATCTGACCTCAGCTTATCAGAAAGGCCCAACACTCACATTTGACCTCATCTTGTCAGAAAGGCTTTGCACTTACATTTGACCTCATCTTGTTATAAAGGCTCCGCACTTACATCTGACCTCATCTTGTCAGAAAGGCTCTGCACTTACATTCGACCATGTTCGAAAACATCGCATCGAAAGGGCTCTCATTCCCAGACTGAGGATTCCTGGTAACTGACCAGGTGCCTCCATTCTCCTAGAGAACGACATCAACCCTTATATTTGATCAAGTGGGAACACATCCCTAAATCATATCAGAATGGCCCTTAGTCCCAGACTGAGTATTCCTGGTAATTGACCAGGTGCCTCCATTCCAAGAATGGAATTCAACACTTATATTTGATCATGTAGGAACCAATCCTACAGTCACATCCGAATGGCTCAGCACTCACATCTGACATGGAAGGAACCAAATCCTCTCACCATGACAGAATGGCTCAGCCCTTACATCTGACCATGGAAGGAACCTAATCCTCTCACCATGTCAGAATGGCTCTAGGTCTCATCATTTCCCCTTGGAGGGAACCTCGACCTGGAGAACACCAAGATTCTCCTTGAAGTACTCAAACTTCACTCTGGCCAATGGCTTCATCAACACATCAGCTATCCGTTCGTCCGTCGCAACATACTGGAGCTTCACTACTCCTCTCTACACCATATCCTTGATATAGTGATACTTGATCTTGATATGCTTCGACTTGTCATGGAACACTGGGTTCTTTGAAAACTTCACACAAATCTGGTTGTCGCAATATATACAAGTAGCATCCAACTGGAGATCAAATAAATTAGATAGTAGCTTTCTCAGCCACACTGCCTCACAACTAGCTGAACAAGCTGCGACATATTTTGCTTTAGTTGTACTTAGTGCCACACAGGACTGCTTTCTGCTAAACCAAGAGATCACACCTGATCCCATACTGAAGCAGCATCTTGAAGTGCTCTTCCTATCGATGGCACTGCCTCCCCAATCTGAATCAACATAACCCTCTAGGTTAATCTTCTGATTTGCCTCATACTTGAGCCCATAATCAACTGTACCCTTTAGGTACCTCAGAATATGCTTTGTAGCAATCAAGTGAACATGTCTTGAATCTGTTAGGAACTGGCTCAAGGTGTTCACAGCAAAGCAAATATCTAGTCTCATGTTCGTCAGGTAAATCAAGGACCCAATCATTTGATGATACATCATAGCATAAACCGCTTCTGATGAAGCATGAATCAATAGCTTTAGGTTCGATGCCATAGGTGTGGTTATGGCCTTGCAGTTCATCATCCCGAATCTCTTTATAATCTCTACTGCATACTTCCCTTGTCTAAGGAAGATTCCATCTACATTCTGCCACATTTCCATGCCTAAGAAATAGTGCATCATACCCAAGTCTTTCATTTCAAACTCGGCATCAAGTTTCCTCTTCATATCAGCAATCAACCCATTCATACATGTTACAAAAATATCATCCACATACAGTAGGAGTATCACTGGATTTCCATCTTCAACCTTATATTAATTGTTGGAATCTTCTTTACTCTTTGTAAAGCCCAAACTAGATAGAAATCCATCAATTCTACCGTGCCATGTCCTGGGTGCCTGTTTCAAATTGTACATGGATTTCTTCAATCTACACACATGAGACTCCCTGTCATGTGTCTCAAAACTAAGTGGCTGCTCCACACACACTTCCTCTTCTACTACACCATTCAAGAAAGCAGTCATGACATCCATCTAGTGTATATTCCATTTCATCACTGCAGCCAGAGCAAGTACTAATTTGATGGAAGTGTATTTGGCTACAGGTGCAAAAGTTTCTTCATAATCTATTCCATCTTTCTAGGAGAAACCATGAGGCATGAATCTTTCTTTATATTTCTCTATGCTACCATATGCAACATGCTTGATCTTGTAGATCCATTTGGAAGTTACAATGGACTTCCCTTCTGGTCTTGGGACAACATCCCAAACATCTTTCTTCATGATCGATTGATACTCTTCAATAATGGCCTTCTTCCATTCTTTCCTTTCTGATGCTTCTTCATAGTTGGAGGGTTCTTTATAAATAATGTCACATAGCAAGGATATATAACTGGAGTAGGACCTAGTTCTCTTTCTTCCTCGGTGCGTTTCTTCTGAACCTCCATATATTTATGCACCTTGGATAATTTCATGTACCCAAGTAGGTTTCCTCGTATGAGGATTCTTCTCCTGAGGTGGATCTATAGGTTCTTGAGATTCTTCTAATTCTCGAACTTCTTCTTGAATTTATTCATTCATGGTTGTTTCATGAATTTTGGGTGCTCTTGTTTCTTCAGGTTCTTCAGTTGGTCTCTTCCTGTATTTGATGTAGGCTGAATATTTGTCAAATGTTACATATTTTCTAATGTCAATATTCTTGAACCCTGGGAAGTATATTCTGTAAGCCTTTGAGCTTTCAGAGTATCCCACAAATATACCCTTCTTTCCTGAAGGATCTAACTTCATCCTCTTTTCTTTTGGAATGTGTATGTATACAGGACAACCGAATATTCTGAGATGGCTGACTTCTAGTTTCTTGCTGGAGAATACTTCTTCAGGTGTCTTGTTCTCGAGTACTCTGTGTGGAGTACGGTTCTGTACATACACCGATGTTCTCGCAGCTTCAGCCCATAGATGCATGGGAAGATCTTGATCATGAAACATGGCCCTTGCTGCTTCGATGATCGTTCTATTATTTCTTTTTGCAATCCCATTCTGTTGTGGATTATACGGAGTGGATAACTCCCTCTTAATCCCTGATTCTTTGCATAGATCTTTGAATTCATTTGATGTGAATTCTCTGCCATTATCTGATCGAAAGGTCTTGATCTTCTTTTTTATGTGATTCTCGATCAAGGATTTGAATTCCTTGAACTTGTTGAATACTTCATCTTTGTTCTTCATAAAGTATATCCATGTCTTTCTAGAAAAATCATCAATAAAAGAAACATAGTATACATACTCGCTTAGTGAACTGGATGACATTGGACCATATACATCAGAGAGGATGATTTCCAAGATTCCTTTTGCCTTGCTCTCACTACTTGGAAATGTCTTCTTTGTGTTCTTCGCTTTCACACATCCTTTGCATACAACTTCATGTTTTTTCTACATTTTTGGGAGACCTTCAACAACTTTGCTTGCAAGTGGTGGTGCTCTATAATGCACATGTGTAAGACTTCTATGCCGAAGCTCATTTGGTTCTACCAAGTCATGAACCAAATATTGTTTTGGTTGGCCCTTCAATATGTACAGTTCTCCTTCTTGTTCCCCAATCACTACCGCATCATCGAAAGACTTTCCCTTTGGCCACATGAGGACTTGGCCATCTACAAATGCAACCCTCATTCCTTTTGCATCCAATGTAGATATGGAGAGCAGGTTCTTCTTTAGTTTAGGTACAAAAAATACATCTTTCATATTGATAGACTTTCCAGAGTCTAGCTTGTATGAGGATTCACCTCTATCTTTTATTGGATACTGGTAGTCATCTTCGAGTTTCACCTTATGAGGTGATTCATGTTCAGATAGTTTCACAAAGGATTCCTTGAATCCTGTCATATGTTTGGAAGCACCAATGTCTATAAGCCAATCATTGCTACCATGTGTGATAGTTCCCATGAGAGCGGAAATCATAACATATTCTTCATCACTTGAAGAATCATCACTGTCTTGTCTGTTTCTCTTTGTGGAAGGTACATCATCCTCTGCAGCATGAGCATGTTGTCTTCTATTTTTTCCCTTCTTCTTGTGAGAGCTAATTTTGTTTCTAGGACAATCTCTAGCAAAGTGTCCTCTTTCATCACATGAATAGCAAATGAACTTAGACCTATCTCTAGGATTTCTAAATTTATTCCTTTGATGAGAGTACTTACCTCTGTGGTGGCTAGATTTGGTTTCCTTGGATTGTACAATGAGAGCTTGATCTTCACTTCCCATCTTTTCTTCTCAAGCTGCTATCTGAGCTTCTTCTTGAGAGCATTCTTCCCATAGTCTGCTGAACTTGACTAACTTCTTTCTGGCACAAATCCCTTGAATGAAAGAGTCCCATGTCCTAGGGAGACCATTCAAGGTGGTCATTACAATCTCTGCCTTCTCCACTTCTTCATCTACTGCTTCAAGTTATTCTTTGATCTGGGAGACCCTTATGAAGTATGAATGTATGGTCCCCGCATTCTAGATCTTCACATTCTTCAATTGGTTCCTCAAGGTCATCTTTCGGTTTATGTTCTTTCCTTCAAACAATTTGGTTAGGGCATCAAACATAGATTTAGGTGTCTTTAGGGAGGACACCTGTGGTATGAGGTGATCCTTGATTGAATCAGAAATAATCCTCTTATCCATAACCAACTTCTTCATGTGTAAGGCCTTAGCCTCATCTCCCTCTGGAACTGGAATCTCCTCATTGATGTAGGAGTCCAAATCATTTTGTTCTAGGACCAAGGAGATCCTATACTTTCAGGTTCGGAAGTTATCAGCTCCCTCAAGCTTGGTACGATGAGACATCTTTAACTGAGGACCTCAAATGGAAAAGCAAAATATTTAGATCTTAGCAGGTTAAGATGTTGGATATGGATCTGGAGCTGAATTTCTTTAGTGTTGGTTCAGGAGCAGATTAGGGTTTGAATTTCCTGGAGTTCTGTCCAACCAAATACTTTGATTTTGATCTCTAAACTTCGATTTTGAGGAGGAGATCAATCCAGGCCTAGGCTCACTCAAAAATTCCACTTCTATGGAAAGCCCTAATTTTCGGCACTAGTGTTGGGTCAAAAATTGAAAATGCTCAGAATCAGATTCTGCTTCGACAAAAAGATGCACCCCGGGGAGGAGAGTCAGTCCAACCTTCTTTTGCTGAAAATATGTGGAGAGAGATCAAAAAAGTAGGAAGCCCTATTTTCCGCAGCTACACAGTGTCTTCTTCTCAGGTTAGCTCTGATACCATGTTAGATTTTTATCATTTAAGCTAGCATTAACTTAGGATCTTAACTGAGAGAATAACAAGCACAACAATCAAACGCATAAGATAATGAACAAAAAGATTTTCCTCGAGGAAACCATAAAGGAGAAAACCCCGCAACTTCCTCAGAGATAGAATCAACACCAAATAACAAAGCCCCAAAAATAGTAAGATGATATCTCGGCAGTAGTAGCCTCTTTCTTTCTAGCGCCAACAAATTCTTCTTCCTCAGTTATGTACTACACTTGAGTGTGAGTCAGTGTGCTATAAATAGAGAGGCTCACTCTCTATTTATACTAATTCTCGACTTGACAATTACTCACTAGGGCTGAATTCTCTAGGAGAGTATAATAACCCTATTGGTTCGGAATTGCGGGGACTTTAATCCTTGAACAATAGGAGAGTTACCCACAATGACTTGTCATGACATGTTTACATTATAGAACCTCCTGATAGGAACATTGAGGCATGACATGACTCAAATACATTATAGACACTTCCCAGAATAAACATCGGTATACAAGACATAAGATATAAAAGTGAATACATTCTGAAGTTACAAATACATCAACATCCATGCTTGAAAGTTTTCAGCTTCACCAAGCTTGTCATCAAGCTGGTGTGATAGGTCATTTTGAAATGAGAACCTAAAATGTAAATAACAAAAGATTATATCTTACCGATTTGAGGTGTCAGTCCTCATTCTGGATTTGGCTGATCTAGGGTTTGTGAGAGAAACCCTAATTTTCAAAACTTGGAATCTTTCTGATCTGATTGGATAGAAATATGTGCCTCCTTAAGGCAAGCTGAGCAGCATACTCATTTTCCCAAGACTATGATCATAACTGCAAAATATATGGTGCCCTAGTTTTCTTCAATTTCTTCTACATAATTTCCTGATATTTTTTCTACAATATATATGAAATTAATGCTCCTCCATGTTTGATAATTTGTACTGAGGTAGCCTTGTCTGTCCTATTTACAACATCGTAGGTTTGAGCAGAATTGGTTTCACCAATTGGGACTTATGAGTGTTTTCCCAAGGTGACTTATTTTAGGACTGTTCAACATAGCAAACTTGTACGGACTTCCATGTGTCATTGTTTCAACTTCGGGGTATAAAATTTTTACCATAGAAATTAAAGACCATTCCATATTCTGTATTTAATTTGGGCCTTCATAACCTAAGATATAGCAATTATTCCTCAGTGTCCTGTTTAGGGATGAATCCTAGGAGAGGTCGGAAACCTTATTTGGAGGAAACATATCTCCCCGAATATAGCAAATCTGAGGCTGAAATGTTTACATAGTGTTCAGCGCGAACCTTTATTTGGCCTGTAAAAATTTTGGCTTTTGAGACGTCTCCAATCTTGAGATAGAGCGAATGTACCAAAACTACTAGTTTAAGTATTTTAGGGTTTTATTGTCTGAGGTCAAATTAGGGTTTGACTTTCTTGGAGTTTTATCCAACCAAAATTTTTGATATTGGTCTCTAAATTTTGATTTTGAGGAGGAGAGAAGTCCTATGCTGGGCTCACTTGAAAATTCCTCTTCTGTGAAAAGCCCTAATTTCACGGAATAGTGACTGAAAATGCCCGGAATCAAATTCCGTTTCGACAGAAAGATGTGCCCTTCAATGGAGAGTTAGCCTAGCCTCCTTTTGTTGATGTTCTGTGGAGAGAGACCCAAAAAGTAAGAATCAATAGACTCTGCTGTTGCACAATGTCTTCTTCTTAGGTTATATTTGATACCATGTGAGATTTTTATCATTTAATCAATATGATCTAGGATATTATTTGAGAGAATAACATGCACATCAATAATTACAAGAGACAATAGAGACAAATAGTTTTCCTCAGGGAAACCATAAGGAGAAAACCCCACAAATTCCTCAGATATATAATGAGCACCAATGGCAAAAGTAAAACCCAAAAACATAAAGATGATCTCCGACAACTGATATCTCTCTCACTTGTGCAAGCTCCTTCTCTCTCACTCACGCGTTACAGTTGAGTGAGTGTGTGTTTCAAATATAGAGTCCCGCTCTCTATTTATATTGGTTTTTGACTTGATAATTACTTACCAATGCCGACTTCTATAGGGGAGTCTAATAACCCTAGTTCCCCTCAACTGTGGGGACTTTTCCCTCGACTTACAACGGAGGGTCAACCTCTAACACTTTACATGACTTAATTACATTAAAGATTCTCCTGATAGGAACATTGGGGTACAAAGAAATACAATATATAAAATATACAAGTGAATACATTTTGAAGTTACAAATACATCAACATGCGGATCATGAAAGTCTTAACACTCTTAAGACTTAACATTTCTTTTTATTCTTTCTCCTTTCCGCTGTGTCGATCACGTATCACAGAAGTATTTAATCATTCTTAAGACTTAACACTTCTTGGAACAACCTCCTGTAGCCTTTATCCTCGCATTCGTTCATCTCAATTATCCTTCCCTCAACCTTCCATTTTCCATCCTAGACCTCTACGGGGAAGGGTGTAGATATAACAACAACAAGTCTCCTGCTAAAATATAAGTTTATCCAAGAGCCTCATTGATCCCGGGATAGTTCCGTTCAGAGCAAGGCCCAAACCTTTGCACATAAACTAAATACACTGGTTGCTTCGTACAGGGAAAAAAAGTCGATAAGCTTCGAGTTGTAGGGGGATATGGTCCTTGCAATGATCAATTCCAGCGAATATTGCAGAGTGTAACGAATGTACAACTTTGGTAGATCCAAGTTTGAGGTCGTCACATCAACGGTCGAGAATGAATCTGTTGAATGAAACTAACACCTAAGATAAGTGTCGAGGACTCAAGGTTCTCATGGATAAAACACCCTTAATATCAATGTTAGGGAAAGATCATGGATAAAATAAATGGCTACAGATTATTCTGTTGACTCAAATAGCACAGATTAATAGAATCATGGCATGCACAAACTTGTTATAAAATCTGCCTTACGGTGTTTGGGGTCCACCATTGATCCATATCCAATGATCCTTAGGGATTCCATGGATTCAACTAGAAGGGGATTTAACAACTTTTGGTGTGCGCGAAATTTTTATCAAAACCGCCTTACGGTGTTTGGGGTCCATCGTTGATTCAGATTCAATGGTCCTCAGGTATTCTGCGAATTCAACTAACGGGGGAGTTAATAGATGTTGGTGTGTGTGAAAAACTTGTGAAACCTAGTTCATCGCAGATTTAGAATCCACCCATCGTTGAGTATTAGAGAAGCCATAGGTCAACTGTCTAAACTTAGCGGTTCAGATAAGGTTAGAGTTGACTAAAAACACATAAAAGACTATCTAAAGACTATATGTAGAGGGCTTGAAATCATGACCATAGTACGTTCAGGAGAAAAATAGCGGCGCACACTTAATAACAACCAGGGGATACTTAAGAGCACACACACCCGTTTAACAACAAAACTTTCCTTAGTAAACCTAAGGCATTATCATTGCATCAATAAGGAAAAAAAAAATTCATACCTCTACAGACACAACTTAAGCTCATAAACCAGAGGAATACATGCAAATGTTGGTGACCCTTTTACCGAAACTAATACATGATTTGAGTGGCCAATTTCCTCAATACAGAGCACAATCATCTAAAACATAGAGTGTGATTAATAGTTTCATAAGCATCATTCCATTAGTGAAATTGAAAATCCTAATTATCATTTCCTTGACATTGGAACACACATATACACCGGACAACATACCTTGATTTTAGAAGAATAACATGAATAAAACCTCAGTCAGAAACCGTTTCATAACAGAGCCGCAATGAAAAGGGAACAACTACATTCCACCCAACTATAGATTAGGCACATATCACTCTGTCCTCCATCACCCCCAAGATAAAATATGCATGTCGAGTGGCAACAGTCAAACTTAGTGTATTTCTCCAGTGAGAAATCCCTTTTCTAACACAGAGTGATTACACAAGTATTCCTTGTTCCAACATACTCAGTGGTGTCCCGCCTCCTAGCATATGCGTCCTTATATATTCTTTTTATTATTATTTTGCCTAAGTCTTTTACAGCTAATGGACAATTCCCCCCAGGAATTTCCGCTCCACTACCTCTTGATTCCCCAGGGTGGGTCTGTAGCCGTATTGGCATCCCCACGCCTGGTGTAACAGTTCTGAGAGTGACCCTTCACATCCCCCACTCTCTCATGCATAGTTTTCCTCATTCAACATGGTTGTCCCTATCATTCATATTTCATTACAACCATAATTTTTTTCGGTTACAATTGTCCTCCAAGGACTGATTGGCATATTCAGGTTGAGATCTAGCCTTCCTAGATTCTAGTGCATCTCCAACAAGATCACCAGCTGCTTGTATGGTTCTCTCAACCCACTTTATCCAAATGGGTCAGTCATGATATGAATTCATGTCATCATAATCATCATCAACATCAAAATCAGAAAAATCAAAGGAAGAATCATCACTTACATCATCATGGAGTGGAGGATGTGAGCAATCCCCTTGAGCTAGTTTGATCTCTTGCATGGGATCTTGTTCTAACTGTACACTCCTTTCAATGAATTTTTTCTAAGATGAGGGATCAAAGAGCTTGTATCCCTTTGCATATTCAGTATATCCAACCATAATGGACTCATTTCTTTAAGGTTGCAAGGCCTTTCTCTTATTGGTAGTAATTCTATCCCAAGCCTTTGAGCCAAAAACACTGAAATGAGAAACATCAGGCTTGTAACCACTCCAAACCTCAAATGGAATTTTTCCTTCCAATGATTTGTGTGGATCTTTGTTCTAAACATATGCAACACAATTGATAGCTTCATCCCATATCTTAGGTGTGATATCCCCTAATTTTGTAATAATTTTTGAAAGATTATGTTTATTTTTGTTTTGTTTAAATATGATTGGCATATTCAGCAATGAGAAACATAATGGACTCATTTCTTGAAGGTTGGGAATAAGCAAAACGCCCAAGACAAGAAAATGCCTACTAATATGCAACCATCACCTTGAATTTCAAAATTAGAGTGCGCCACCCTATGCATAGGCATATTTCATGGGTTAAGGAAATGGGTTAATGATTCCCCATTTTTTTGTAATCATGTTTTGAACTTGCATTCCCCACTTATTTTGTAACCATGTTTTAAACTTGCCAACTGATCCTTTCTTCTATGTTTATGACCCATATATACCTCTTTTTTTTAAATGTATCATATGTTGAGTTTAGGGTATATACAAAAAACTTAGAAATTATATAGGTCAAAGAACCATTCCTTATAACTCCTTTTTGAAAATGAAATTGAAGCTTGCTTGTAGGATGCATTTTAGGCATGAGATCCAAGGATCTATAAGTACCTTTGAAATTGTTTTTGACTACTATTTTTTATTCCTAGGGAAGTGGAATGAATGGGTAGATGATCAAGGTTGTGAGGGCAATAGGTATTTTTCCACTACTAAAAAATGAAGAATAATGCAAACTTTTAAAACAATAAAATCAAATTCTTACAAAATTGCTTGCTGATCCCTTGTGCTCTTCATGCTGCTTTGATGTGGTTGGTTTGGATTGCTGAGACTTGCTTGCTGCTTCTCTAAATGTCTTCACATGTAGCTTTGATGAAATTATTTTCTAGTTCCTATGGCTTGGTGTATCCTTTTGCTGCTAAGTATGATGTCTTGACATGATTTTGTCTCAGGTCCCTTTGTAAGGTTAAAATTCAGTCCCTTTGCAAGGCTAGAAATGAAATGATTTATTATTGCTGCAATTCTTCTCATGTCCCTCTATTGGATGTACTGTTCATGTCCCTTTTCTTTACTAATAATTTGATATGTTAGGACTTTTAGGTCCCCTTGTAAATTTGGAAACTTAAGTTCTTTATTGGAATGAAACTATGCTGAAATGTAGAATGAAATTGTGACATCTACATGAGGCTTAGAGGGTTTCCAAAACTTGAAAAAACTTGATATGTTTTTCACTATCAGCCTTATTTATTGACTTTTCCTCAAGTCATTCATATCAAAACTGAAATGTAAAACTGTTGTTTTTAAGAATTTTTTTTTGAGAATTTTCAATGGTCAAGTAGACTTGGTTTTCCAATGAAAATTCAAGTCGATGTTGTGCCAGTCGCTTGGTTTTAACAACTAAAGTTGTTTTTTTATCTTTTTTTCCTTCTTCTTTATATGTATATATATATATATCAGAATTTTTAAGAATAAAGTGAAGGAGAAACATCGGTGTGTTTGTCGAGCACCTCCATCTCCCTCTATTGAGAAATCTGCTGTAGGAAATCTTCCTTGTTTACAGGCTTATTGTAGAGTTTTAGCACATGTCCATTGACTATGAATGGAATTGCTTCATCATCTATTGTTTGTAATTTGGATGATCCATTGTCATATACCTCTACAATCTCATATGGACCAAGCCAATGAGTTGTGAACTCGACTTTAAAATTTTTGAATTTGGAATCAAATAATAAGGAACAGTCTGCTACCTGAAACTGTCGCTTCTTGATGAACTTATCATGCCATTGTGCTCTTTGTTGCTGTACCAAAATAGTTTGTTCTACTGCATCTTATCTCATCTCATCTAATTGATTTAACTGCATTATCCTTTCTCTTTGTGCTTCAAAAATATCTACTCCTAAATCAACTGCTAATTTAAAAGTATGAATTTTAAATTCAATTGACAACAATACTTGCTTACCATAGACTAGCAGATAGTGAGTAAAACCAATATTGTTTTTGCAAGTAATTCTATATGCCCATAGAGATTCATGAAGCTTGTCTAACCAATATTTAATGTGCATTTGAACTATCTTGTTCATGATTGTTTCCAAAGCTTTATTGGTAGACTCTACCTGTCCATTGGCCCATGGATGGTAAGGGGTAGATTTCTGGTGGATGGTAAGGGGTAGATTTCTATTTGCTATCTCTTGCAGCAGTTTAGAAGTAAAATATTCTCCTTGATCAGTAACAATCTCTCTAGGAACTCCAAATATAAAAAATATTTCTTCAAAGAGAAAATTGACTACTGTTGGTTCTATGGCTCTTGGTAATGCTTTGGATTCCATCCATTTTGTAAGATAGTCAGTACATACCAAAATGTACCTCTTTCCTTTTGATGGTAGATTGATTGGATCAATGAAATCAAGAGCCCATTTTTCAAATGGCTCTATGAGAACTTGTGGGTGCATTGGAATCTCATCAGATGGTACTGGTTGTCCCATCCTATGACAAATATCACAAATTCTAACATATTTCTTGGAATATTTGAAGATAGATGGCCAGTAATACCCCAAGTTGAGTATTTTGTATGCTCTTCGTTTATCTGTAAAATTCCCACCACATGGTTCATCATGACAAGATTTTAAATTTCTAAAATTTCATTTTGTCTTACACACCTTCTAATGAGAAGATCATATCCTTTATAGAAAAGATCTCCATTCACCCATGTGTCTAACACTTTTCTTAATGATTATTTTATTTTGTTTTTATGTCATAGTTGGAGGTATATTTCCTTATCAGCATACCATGAAGTTATAACATAAATAGAAAATAAGTGTTCATCAGGAAAATTATCTAAAACAGAAACAACCTCACCGAAATTATTTAATTGAGATAGAAAATATGCCACTTGATTTTCCCTTCCAGGTCTATCTAGGACATTAATATTGAATTCCTGCATCAATAATAGCCACTTTGTTATCGTACCATTAATAATTGGATTGTTCATTGAATATATTAAGGCAGAGTGATCTGTATGGACAAAGATTTGATAACCAGTAATGTAATGGCGAAATTTGTTCACAGCATGTACTACTGCCAACATCTCCTTCTCAGTAACTATGTAATTCAATTCTGCAGGGGTTAAATTTTTGCTAATAAAGTAAATAGCATAAGTCATAAGATTTTATTTTTGACCAAATATGCTCCAATTGTAGTATCTGATGCATCTGTAGAGATGTGAAATGGCAATGTCCAATCAAGCCCTCTTAAAATAGGTGTTGATAATAAATTTTCTTTAATTTTCTGAAAGGAAACTTGACAATTAGTATCCCAATGAAAATGTACATCTTTGGAAAGCAATTTGAATAATGACAAAGCTATTTTACTAAAATTTTCAATAAACCTTCGGTAATAGTCTGCATATCCAAGAAAAATTCTCACATCCTTTTGATTTTTCAATTCTGATAAATTCACAATGAGTTGTATTTTTGCAGGATCCACATTTATTCCAGATGATGAAATATGATGACCTAACACTATCTCTTCAGTCAACATCATGATTTTTTTTTCATTTCTAAGGGAAATATTTGATTCTATGCATCTTTTTTCATTTTTCTCTAAATTTTCCAAGGCATCTTCAAAAGTGTTTCCCTACACAAAAAAATCATCCATATATACTTCTACACATTCATGAATTAAATCAGCAAAAATAGCGAGGTATGCTCTCTGAAAAAGTAGCTGGAGCATTACATAGACCAAAAGGTAAAACTTTATAGGCATATGTACCCCAGGGACATGTAAAAGTAGTATTGTCTTGGTCTTCTATTGCAATTCTATTTTGATTGTATCCACTGAATCCATCTAAGAAAGGAAAAATATATTTTTCCAGCTAGTGCATCCAATACTTGATCAATGAATGGTAATGGAAAATAATCTTTAAGTGTTGCTTTACTCCCTATAATCTACAGAAATTCTCCACTTTCCATTTTTCTTAGGAACAACAACTAACAGAGAAACTCATTGACTGTCAGACATAGGGTAGATAAATCCTACCTTTAATAACTTTTGCAATTCTTCTTTAACTATTTCTTTCAGTATGGGGTTCATTTTTCATTGAGGTTTCCTTAGAGGTCTTATATTATCATCTGTGTAAATATGATGAGTACATGTTTCCTAATGAATTCCTAGCATGTCAATACATTCCCAAGAAAATGCCTTGTGATATTTATTCAAAATGCAATCAACTGTTCTTCTTGTGATAAAGTAAGATGTGCACCAATGTTTAAGTATTTCCTAGGACTGATTTCGATGGTTTTGCTTTGAGCATTTGTTATTGAATGAATAGAAAAAATATCATCAAATGATGTTTCCAAAAAATTAATTATGCAATTTTCCTAAAATTTTTGGCCTAAGACCCGATCTACAACAATATATTGCATGTTCCTTGATTGTTCAGAGATATCTTGTTCAAAAATAAATTATTCTTGCAAATCTTCATTATTTTCCTCTCGAAGTTCAAAAAATTGATTAATACTTAAGATGGGATGAATTAATTCTTCTTGTTGCTCTTTTGTTTCATTATTCTAGGATAACTGATCTATCATAGAAGGTCTTTGAGTAGACGGATAAAGTGTAATCTGTTTCCTTTCTATTCCATGTGAAATTATCATATTTCCTATTCTACAACCAATAAAAGCATTAGTTGTAGCCAACCAGGGCCTTCTAAGAATCAGTGGATGTCCCCCTAAATTATATTTTGGCTGAAGAACTAAGAAGTCTACTAGATACTCCCAGGAATCCAGAGAAATTATGGTATCTTCAAGTATCCCTTCTGGTGCTATTTTAGATCTATCAGCTAGCTCTAAGACTGTAGTGGTTGGTCTAATATTTTTCAAATCTAGATATTTCATTCTTTCTAGTGTTGTTACATTAATAGCTGCACCTAAATCAATTAATGTTTTTGAAATTGAACGTTGTTGATAGTTATTGTTACCATTGGAATTCCTCGATCAACATATTTTTCAACAAAAACAATATTTGACATTAAGACTGCTAAATTTCCAATTACATGGATTGTTGGTGGATATTTCTTTCTTTTACCAGTCTTGTTGAGACATAAATCCTTAATTTCCTTTGTATAGATTGGGATATCTTTAATAGCTTGCAACAAGGAAATTTTTACACAGACATTTGTTAATTCATCTAAAACATAAAATTCAGGAAGAGTAATTGATCTAATTTTTCCTTAAATAACCTTTCTGGAAAAGGAGGTGTTTGAGGTATTAACATTTTACTCTTCTTATTTTGTTTGTCAAACTGCAAATATTATGTATTATATTTTTTTGGAAATTTCTCTTTTTCTACTTGTTTTGCTATAATAACATGGGATTATTTTTCCAATTTTTTTCCGGACCTCGAGTGGATGTTTTGAATAGGAAGGATTGAGTAGGAAAATGTTATTCCTTCATTAATATTATACCTGGGTTTCTCCACTCTATTATTATGATTTTCTACTGGGTGGGATGGTAATTGTGTTGGTCGAGGTGGAGTTTGGTTAGATGGTAGCTGAAGTTGTTGAGGTTGGGTTAGTTGGGAAGAAGGATTTGTCTGTGGAGGAAATGAAGGTTGATTCTGCTGGTATTGTGGGTAAGGAAAAGAATCTTGGTAAGGCCGAGGATAAGCCTGCTAGTATGTTTGATTTTCATGGGCATATCCTCGCCAATTTTGAGCAGGTTGGTTTTGGTTGTGTTGAGGAGACCAAGTTTGCGAAGGAATAGGTGAATTCCATGAATTTTGAACAAGATATTGATAACCTGGAATTTTTTTTTGCATAGGGTCTTGAGACATACCCGAAAAACGTGGCTTCCATGGTCTTTTTTGTGCCAGAAGATAAAGAGACTCCATGCTTTGACTTTCTTCCACTCAAGCTGCTTGTAATTCTTTCAACCTAGAAAAATAATCAATGTTATGATTTTCTGCACATAATCCACAAATATGAACATTATTTAGAGAACATTCTTTCAATGGATGTTTCTTCCTACATTTAGGACAAAAAATTGATAGATGTTGATCTTGTTGTTCTTTTGTCTTTTTAATTTTTGATACTTCAACTTATGTCCCTAAAGTACTCAAAAGATCAGTTTTGAAATCTTCTAATAAGTTTCCAAGCTCAGCTCTTGATATACTCCCTATTGCGGATTTGGTTATTTTTGAAGTTACATCCCTTTTTCCATTTCTGGCTCTTCCTCGTGAATACTTTTGCATAACTCTGTAATTACATCAAATGGTAAGTATAAAATATCTCCCTTTCCCATTACATTAATAATATCAAGATACTCATCTCGTATACCTTTCAAAAATATTGTTCGGATGATATCAGAAGTCAAAGAATTATATTTGGATTTTTGTAGGTTATACAGAAATATCTCAAGATATTCTTCTAAACTTTCATCTTCTTGCTGAGACATCCTAAAAATATCATCTTTAAAATATTTAGATCTACAGTATGCTTGATATTTCTTAAGAAAAATATTTCTCATGTCAACCCAATTGGTAATCCCATGAACCATTTCAGTGCAACAACTTTAGGAGTAGGAGGAAAGAGGCGAAGTTTATGTGTATCATCAGTATATCCATAGGTACGATATATAATATCAAACTCAAATAAAAATGAATCTGGATCTTCAAAAGTAATACCATAAAAGTTGGGTAAAATAGATGGTGGAATGTTTTTCATTTTTACTTCTTCTCCCAGGATGATACTAGTATATAATATTGGAAATCTAAAAGTAGTCTCTTGTTATTCTTCATTTTTTCTATCTTCTACTCTTTCATTTCTTCTATCTTCTCATATTTTGTTTTAAATTTCCCTCCTTCTTTCATACTATCTTTGTTGTTATGGGGTTGGTCCTCCTCTTAATGCTTCTTCCTCAACCATTTCTCTTTGTTTGTTTTCAATCTCCATCCTTCTTTCATAATCTCTACGTTGCTCTAGGGTTAGTCCTCCTCTCTTAGAGGTTTCTTCCTCGACCATTTTCAAAGTATCAACAATTGTTGTGATAAATCCTTTCTTCTTAGATGAAGAATTTCCCGCTATCTCTATTTTTGGGGTATTTTTACAAATATTCGTTTTTCGTCTCTGTGTCTTGACATAAAACAAAACTAAATTCTGCTCTTTGTTGTGGTATTTTTTTTTAAGAAAACTAAACTTCCTAAGTCTATTTCTAAATATGCTTCCCCGAAAATGACGCCAAATGTTGGCCCAATTTACTATCGTACACTAGAGCATAAATTTTAAATATCAATCCGGAATCGTAAACTTAGAAGCACATCCAAAATCTATGGATTTAGATCTAGACTAGTTTAAAACACACTATGCTTTGGAGTTGAACCTAGAATTATTTTAGTGTTGTAAGATAAGAAATACTAAAATCCCTTACAGAAAGTGTATTCGTTAGAATTATTAAACTCATCAACACCTAAAAAATTCTAAGACTAAAACATCAAAACCATAAAAATAAACTACATCATTGCTACTTCATTGTTGGATGTAGGAAGACATTGAATTCTTTTACACTGAAGTCAGTTCACAATGTGTTTGAATACTTCAACAACTAAGCATATATTCTAATGAAAAATAGAGCTGGAAACAACCTATAGTATTTAAACAAAAAAAACACATACTACTATCAATCAATGAAAACCTACTTGCATTTACACAGAATGAAATTAGATTGTAAAATGTAGTTTGAAAAAGGAACACTACAAAAATATAAAAACATACCAATACGTAATGATGAAATAAGTGAGTGCACAGGATTGGAAGAGGGGGCCCTCCACTACATTTCTTACACACACAGGTTGGTTCACAAAACTCTTAACACTTAATTCAATTCCACAACATATAAAAATGAACACATAGCTCTTTGAAGTATGAAGTCTTTATTCCAATCACAGATGTTCACTATTTGTCGGATGACAATTACATAAAAGGTTCAAATACATATACAGAATGTTGAAAACTAGAAATGATATAATCCTATTAAACTATTAATGACATATCACCATTATCCCTGAGTTCATTCTCGAGATCCATGAAAAATAGGAAAAATCCATGCAAAATCGGAACGACCCTGTTTTTGTGCTTAATGGCAGCACATGTGGTTTTATTTGACCAGCATTGACTCGACACCTATAAAATATATTTCATGAATACGTTAGAAATTAATCCATCCTTGAACATTAAGGATTCTTCTGAGTGTTTCATATTGCGCCCAACTATCCTATAAATATCCAAAGCTAGGAGTATTTACGGGAAGTTAGCCAATTCTGTAATTTTATTGAAATTGAAATTTAAATGCTTTAAAAATTAAAAAATTCAATTCATTAAGAGAATAAACAATTATGTCTTAGTTTATTGAATTTCAAGGCCTTATGGATGCAACATGAGGGTTTATGGATGAAATATAAAGGATTAAGGATATGACTTGAATTATTATGGAGTAAAATAGGTATAAAAAATAGTATCCAACAGATGGTTTTGATATCAAGTACAAGGCTAGGTTGGTTTCAAAAGGATTATCTCAAGTCCAAATAGTGGACTATACAACGACATTTGCACTGTTTGCAAACATGGACTCTATCAGGCTAGTTTTATCCATTGCTTCATCTAAGTGATGGGAGGTTCACCATATGGATGTGAAGAGTGATTTTATTCATGGTGATATTCATGAGGATATTTATATGCAGTAGCATTAAGGTTTCATTCATGATCCTTCACTTTTTTGTAGGTTGAAGAAGTCTCCCTATAAACTCAAGCAAGCCCCCAGGGCTTGGTATGCCAAGATGGATAATTTTCTGCTATCGCTTGGATTTGAAAGATAGAAATATGATCCTAATGTATATTTTCAGCATATGGTGATTTATTTTAGGTCATAGTGTTGTATGTTGATGATATTTTGATCATTGGAAGTGGAATGGATGATATAGGTTCAAGTAAGTCTTCATTACATAATGAATTCTCCATGACTGACCTTGGATTGTTGAAACAATTTCTTGGCTTAAAGATTGAGTAATCTGATGCAGGGAACAAGGTCATCCAATCAAAGTATGTTGCAGACCTATTATTAAACATAAAAATGTTTTAATTTAAGGCAACCAAGTGCCCATTCCTTTCAGGAGTAAAACTAGGTGAATTGGTTCATATTCATTGGTGGACAACTTGTTGTATAGGCAACTAGTTGGGATATTATTGTATCTTACACACTGTCGACCTGATTTGGCTTATGCTATAGGTACTGTTGCAAGATATATGTAGGAGCCTCAGGAGATCCATTGGAAATATGCAAAAAGGATCTTGCATTATGTGCAAGGAACCAAACACTTCGGGGTACACTATGCTGCTGGTTCTCCACTAGAACTAGTTGGATTTACTGATTTTGATTGGGTTGGAGATTCCATTGAAAAAAAGTCCACTTCAGGTTATGTATTCATGCGTGCACATGGTACCATATGCTGGTAAATTAAGAAACAATATACTATATCCCTTTCATCATATGAGGCCAAGTACAGAGGAGCAATGAACACAACTACAATGTGTGTGGTTCCAAGGTGTTCTTGGAGAACTTGGTTTTGCATTTGATTCACCCACTGCCATTTGGTGTGACAGTAAAAGTGCAATCAATATTTCCACTAATCTAGTATAGAGGAAGAGGACCAAGAACATTGAGATACACATGCACTAAATCCTGATCTTGGTGAATGAGCAAGTGATATCGCTATAGTATTTCCCATCTACAGAGCAAACTACTGACATTTTCACCAAGAGATTCACATAGAAGACATTCACCTATTTGAGATAACTTCTTAGAGTGGGTGACACATGGTGATTGATAATATGCACTTTCATATCTTGCTCCATGTCCATTTCATAGGGGAGATTTTTTTCCCATGAGGTTTTCCTCCTTACCTTGGTTAAATGGGCAAATCAATTTTTTAAGAGATGACTTGAGACTTACTTGCCAAGGCCTCAATAATATGATGTAATTACACTAATTCAGGATTAAGGGGGGGTTTTATAGCATCATACCACCTATTAACATGGTCACATACACCTAGGACACACTTTCATTTGCCTTATACTCATGTCATATGGTCCAAACCTTGGTTATGTTGGTCTAGCTAGGTATTTGTGTGTTTTGGACTCATAAATGCACCCAATATCCATAATTTTTCCATTATGGATACACATGCACCATCATTAATTAATTATCAGCCCTTGGTGCACTCCCCTTTCCCTAAAGCAGGGAAACTGGTTGGCTAAAGGTGCCCATGCATGCATTTTGCTGGTTTTTGGCTATTTTGGAGCATTTATTGCTTCCTAGAGCCACTACCACTCACCCATGACTCCAACAAACCTATCCTAACCTAATTTATGTCCTAAAATTATTCAACCACATTTAAACAGGCATTCATGATCGTTTGAGGTGGTTTGGGAGCTTATTGGTTCACCTAGGGGGGTTTTGAGGTCCAATCTAAGCCTGCCACATGTATGCATCCAAATTGCCTCCAAAGGCTAAAATTTTTCTTGTATTGTATTATAAACATGTTCTATACATATTTACATGTTGGGCTATCATAATAAACTTGGTTATTGACACCAGTTATTTGTGTTAATTTCACTCTTTTCACTGTTTTCTACATAAGTTGTGAATAATCTTGAATTGTGAGGATTCCCTTAGCTCCTATATCTTGGAGTGAATCATATATTCACAATAATTGGAGTTTAAAAATGTTTATGTGTACAAAAGGATAAATAAGTAAACTTCAGTTGAGCTTTGGATTCTTTCAAAATATTTTTAAGATTTGAATGACTTGAAAAACGAGGAGACAAAAGATATGCCCAAGGAAAAACCTTCTTATAATACACAAATATAAAAATATAGTTATCAATTGAATTATAAGCACTAAATTTTCATTTTCTTACCTCTAATCACCATAAAAAATTAGATTTGATCATTAAATATAGCCAAGGGGAGATATCTTCAATTCTTCGCTCCCCGACAATGGCGCTAGAAAATGTTATCCCTAAATTCTGCACCTTGAATGCTAAAGGGAAAATATAGGGAACTTGATTTAGTTTTAGGATAGTTTTTGTTTTAAGTCTGATAGGAAATTCAAATAGGTCACAAGTCTGGGATTAAATCAAATATTCAGATGATTCAACATGTAAAAAATAACTGTTTCATAGGTGCACACTCTAATGGTTTTGATATAACACAAGTGAAATAAGAATGATGTAAATGGTAAAAATAAAAGTGCAAGTAGTACCACTAACACATTCACAAGAAAAATATCAGTTTCCAATATAGAGTTCTGAAATATAACACAGAAGATTTCAAACACAGTCCACTGATTACAGATAATAAACAAAGAAACCTTGCTATTCAATATGTAGTAAGTGAAACATTTAATGCAATGAAAAAAATTACATTTTGTATTCAATATAGAGACAATGAATAAGAGACAATGTAGTACACAATCAAAACCATCAAGATATGATCTCTAAGCATAACCTTTTACTTGATTAAATAACTTGTCTTTTACAAAATATTGGAGATTGATCCAGCTAGACCTCTCTATCCCCCCAGCCAACCCCTTTATACCTGGACCTATTCTATTTTATAGATACAAGGATCCACAATAATTGGATATGATATCCATGAAAAAAAGTATGACTTTCTAATTTTACCTCAAAATAAGATTCATAGATGTGATAAGATATGACAAGTAAACCCAATCTAAACTAAGATCCAAAATATTAGGGAAGAGTTAACCAAATTTATCTTTGATCCTTTATGTCTATTGAATATCACATCAAAATATAATATCATGAGAAGGAGTTATTACGTTTAAACATTTGACTAGGATGGTAAAATCAAAATTTACAAAATATGGTAAAGTATGATACATGAAAATCTCTAGCATATTCTGATAGGTTCTTGAAAATCTCATGCTGTAGAATCTTGAAATCCCTCTTGATAATTTTGGAACTTGCATTAATCTCTCTCTACTTAAAAATATGACTAAATTGTTGCAGAAGGTGACCCGATATTCAAAACTTGCAGTGCATAGAAATATTTATCTTTACTCCTTAGTATTTTGAGTCTGGAGAGTATCTTGTATAAATTGAGTTCCCAATTCTGCTAAAATATCTAATCTGCCGCTACTATCCTGATTCCGTTTCTTTTCCTAAAGACATTAAGTTTTCCAACACTTCTTTTTCCTGCTTACTATTTTTTTTTTTTTTGTTATTTTCTGGGAAAAATCTCACGACTTGTTATGTTTAGTGACTAGTTTACTAATCCTTTTGATGATTTTAGCATTCTCCTTTGACAATAATATGTTCTTTTTCTTTAGACTTTCAATCTTCTTTTCAAAACTCTTCAATTTTCTACAAAGTACTTTCTTATTTTATATTTTTTAATCTCTGATGATTGAGGTAAATTACATTTATATAACTGAGTTGGCTCACTAGGTTTAGTAAAACAAGATTGATAAGTAGGTAATTGTCTAGCTTCATGTTCTTCTTCAAAAGAAGATTGAAAATGGGTATCAATGCCTAGTAAGTATGGTAGAGCATTTAAATACTTTTCAATAGTTTTCAAAGCCTCTCCAATTTTCTTTTCCACTTCTTTTGAGCTATCCTCCTCCTCATCTGATGATCACTGAGAAGGCACTAATTTTTTAAGTTTCTTAGACCCTTTAGGTTTCTCAATGTTAGAATAATCAACCCATAGTTTACCCACTTAGACATTAATTCCATTAATTTTGTCTTATTTGCCTAGTTCATGTGTCCCACCTTGTGCAAGTTGCTATTTGCCTATCCATAGAGGTCAAACTTGCCTTATTTGACTCATGTAGCGCATGGGAGAGCTAAAGGAATCAATTCTGGTTTATTCCTGGCCTCCTAGGAGCCCTTCTACTTTTTCTGCTTTATTTCCTGCTTTTTCAGTGTTTTAAGGCAAAAGGAAAAGCTAGACTATATGAGGTTGACTAGTTTTTTGTCCTACACATCCTCCTCTCTTTTCTCCGTGCAAAATCATGTATGAGCTACCATTTCACCACTCTTTAGCTTTCCTATTCCTTTTTGCCAATTCGTGAGCTCCATGACAGATTTGGGATCAGCTTTTTACACCTATGGGGGATTTGCTTATTTTTGGTAAGCCTGCTTTATGCTAGTTTTGGAT
>LPNX010054286.1:0-28254 GCA_001517045.1 Pseudotsuga menziesii
CGTCCATTCTAACATTAAATGCATCATTGATTAATGCATTTGCACCATCATCCTCAATTATGTTATCATCATGATCATCGTCTAATTGCATGTCATCATGAACTTGATCATTATCAGTATTCGCAGGACCTGCATATTGACGTTCCTCCTGCACTAGTTGTTCCTGCGTAATTACCACATTATCCATGTTCGGAACAGCCCTAGGAGGCCCTTGCTTTATAATTACAATTAAAACATCAAACAACAAATGTTAGTCATGTCGATTAAGTAACCAAAATAAAAATGATACAATATACAATTACAAAAACTCTCAATATAAAGACCGAATGACATATGATCATGAATTATATTGACTTACCAATGGATGATATTCATGCCCCCCCTCAACATGTCCATGTTCTCTATAATGTCTTTTAGCTGTTTTGATCAGTAACATTCTCGTATTAAAGCCCCTACATTGACTGCAAGGACAATAACATTTTCCATCACCCCTTCTTTCCATTCCCTCCCACAACCTAGCAAGCAATTGTCGATTTTGTTCTATCGGATCTTGATGACCTGTAACATCATTGTTACATGACATTTTATTACTCAAACCCTAAGAACAAAGTACGAGCAAACCCAAGTATATGATGAGTCGTCTTTTCCACAAGGGTTAGAACCAAATCCAAAGAGCAAGACCAAAATCCAAGACCAAGTGGGAAGATCCCCACAAAAGAGCAAGGCCAAAATCGACCAAGACCAAGTGGGAAGATCCCCACAAAAGAGCAAGGCCAAAATCGACCAAGACCAAGTGGGAAGATCCCCACAAAAGAGCAAGGCCAAAATCGACCAAGACCAAGTGGGAAGATCCCCACAAAAGAGCAACCCCAAAATCCAAGACCAAGTGGGAAGATCCCCACAAAAGAGCAACGCCAAAATCCAAGACCAAGTGGGAATATCCCCACAAAAGAGCAACGCCAAAAACCAATACCAAGTGGGAAGATCCCCACAAAAGAGCAACGCCAAAAAAAAAACCTTAGGAATTTCTCACTTCTTAACCAAGAGATAAGTGCGAGAATCAGTGTGTGAGATAATGAACCTAGCCGTACATCTATTTATATGAAAAATGAACCTAGCCTTTCCATTTTAATGTGTGTGGGATAATGTCTTAAGCGTCGCTTTCCATTTTAAATAATAAACCAATTACGACAAATTATTAAATGATTGATAAGACATTAGTAAGTGAGTGAGTAATTGAAGCGCCGTCACTTAAGCGACGCTTAGGAGGATAGTCGTCGCTTAAGCGACGCTTGGAAGCCTAGCCGTCGCTTAAGCGACGCTTGGAAGCCTAGCCGTCGCTTAAGCGACGCTTATCACCACCATTACAAAAAAAAAATTATCTTCCTGATTTTTGGCACTGTTAAAATAAAAAATCCGCGCGCCGTCGGAAAAAACCGTCGGATTTTAGATCGAAATCTAGTAGTGACATTGATGGCCTCTTAAACCCTAGACATAGGAAACTTTCATTTACAACAGAACTAGCGACCATACTAGGGAGAGCCTTGTCTGTTTGGGGTTTCTCTATTTTTCTTTCATTCTTTTGCAATGTTTTAGGTATTTCTTTCCACTTAGGAACACTTTATCTATATGATAGAACACCTCCCCTGCCTTCCTAAGGCAGTTTTTCACTTTTGTTGTGTTTTTCCCACCCATACGCGAGTTGCCGATTGAACAATCGTGTGTTTGGTTTGTACACACGACTTTCTATACTATCAACATGCATATAATACGTGACATGTCAGTAGTAAAACCCACATGTGCTTGTATATGTGACTTGCTATACTGTCATCTCGTGTATTATACGCGACCTGTCAGTAGTACAACTCTCGTGTGCCCCTAAAACAGTGTTTTTTCCTCATATTTGTGGTTTTTTTTGTTGTTGTGGGCTGTTTGGTAGGCCGTTTGGGGTCCTCTGTAGGTGTATGACTTTAGGGAGTTAGTGTCATCCTTTTTTGTTGTTCTTTATCTATGTGGTAAGCCTTTTTATAGAATTAGGGTTTTCTCTTTGCTTTTCCCCCCCACCCCCTTTGCTTGGCATGATTTTTGGCTTATGTTTCTGGTCAGCCTCTGTTGGTGATCTTTGTCTTAACTTAGAAGCTTATCGGTTTTTGTTTCCTTATTATTTTTTTGGTTAAATTCACCATGTCAAAATCATTGACTTGTCTCTTATGCAATCCTTCCTTCCAACTAGGGTTTATACTGACTTTAGGGCATTCTAGAGTCTGTTTGGTGGTTGTATAGCAAAGTTCATTTTTCTTTGTTCTTGTTATCTGCATACATTTAGTTTGTAGGTAGTTTTTCTTTTACATTTATAAAAGAAAAAGAAAAAGAACATATAGTTGTTTAATATGCATGTAGATTAGAGTTTTGTCTTTAATGCACTTCATATCATTATTTTTGAAAAAAAATTAAAAAAAAAATTTGTTCTTTTGTGGCTTTCAAGTTTCTATTTGAAAAAATAAAGAGAATAGTTTTTTTCTTTTCGCATTTCATTTCTCTTTTCTTAGTCATTTTGTTTCAACTTTGAGTCAAAACACCACATAAGTTTCATGCCATTTACCCTCTAACGAAAAAATACCCTTAAAATAAATGATATAATTTAAAAATTATTAGTAAGTTTTATTTTATAGGATCATACACCAACTAGCTTAGGCTAGACTTGTGGATTAGGGAGTTTCAACTCTCCACAAGTGTTTAAATTCAGACGTAGTTGGTCAATCACTAGGTAAACCCTTTTCTATGTTTATTGTATATGGGAAGCTCCTCTCAAATGGGAGTTAAGCATGAGGCCGTGTGGAGGCTTGAACTAAGGAGATAACCCTCTGATTCCTTGTCAAAGCGTAGACCAAGGTTTTTGCGCATCTGGGGATTCTGTCTTAGATAGGGTTTCAGGATTGACTACCCTACCCATGTATACAATCCAAGCTTGTGACTGTCCCCTTAGACTGTCAATATAGTTAAGGTAGCCTTTAGTCTCTTTGACATCTAGGGTTCATACACAGGTACACTGGAAGGACATTTTTGGTGGACCTTGGACGGGCTTGGAAGGTAACCTCAGTAGAAGGTGTGGGAGGACTGTGGGTGATTCCTCCATTTGTGCCTAAGAAAATATATAGAGACTCCAAGTAACTATTTATTAGATTTCTTCTGGAAAGCATAGCTTATACCTGTTTGTCTGTTTGGATTTAGGAATTTTTTAGTGAGTGCTATGTGGTTTGTCTGTACTTAGCTTGCCTTCAGGTGTGCGCTTTGTACTTTTGGTTTCTTATTGACCTCATACTTTGTCTTATTATTTGAAACTATGGATAAAACCCCTTTGAACACCAACTAAGAGATCCCCATGCTGGAAACTCCTTGTACATTCCTCTCATAGGGAATGTTGGTGTTCCTTTGATGGCCACCTTGAATCTACCTGGATTCACCCTAGGGATACCAGTGTGGTTGTTTTCCACTCCAACTATCCTGAATGCTCCTGATGCTTCTCAAGTAAGCTCCTTATATCAAGGGAATCAAAACATTGATTCCCCTTCACCTGTAGTTGATTCTCCTACTCCTTCTACCTCATGCGGTGAAAGTACAGATACTAGTAACCGATAGTCTAAATGGAGTAAAAGAAGGAGGAATAGGAAGAAGGCCCATAAGAAAGGGGGCACCCATTCAACTATGCAAGTCAAGTTGAACCTCACCACCTAGCCTCTGCAGTTCATGCTGGGGGAACCTATCCAACCTCTATAGGTCATGTTGGATCTAAGCACTCACCCTCTGCAAGTCAAGTTGATCTTCACCACCCAGTCTCTATAGTTCATGTTGGTGGCACCTATCTAACCTCTGTAAGTCATGTTGGATCTAAGCACTCAACCTATGCAAGTCAAGTTGATATTCACCATCCATCATGTATTGATCATGCTAGTGGGATCCTTCCATCCTTTCCAGGTCACATCGGATCTAGTCACTCAGCCTCTGTAGTTCATGCTGAGGGCACCCGTTCAACCTCTGATGTTCAATTTGAACCTCCCCGTCCAACCTCTACAAGTCATGTTGGATCCATCCACCCAGCCTCTGAAGTTCATGTTGGGGGCACACACTCAAATGTTGCAAAGAATGTTGATCCTAACCATTCAGCCTCTGTTTTTCATACTGGTGGTGTCTATCCAACCTCTGTAGGTCATGTTGGACCCAGTCTCTCATCCTCTGTAGGTCATGATGGGGGTAGTCTCTTAGCCTCCATGGTTCATGCTAAAGACAATACATCAACCACTACAAGTCATGTTGACACTGTTTAAAAGACTACCCATTCAAAACACAAGCTCAATTTCCCTTGTAAGCTTTGTGAGGGAGACCACCTTACTTATAAATTCCCTTCCATTGTGGAGGTGTGAAGAGTTTGGTTTCATGGTCATCCTATTTTTGAACATTCTAAATTTTTTTATCAACCATCCTCTATTAGTAAGGTTGGACCCAGTCACCCAGCCTCTGGTGGTAATGTTGGGGGAAAACTTTCAGCCTCTGTAGGTCATGCTAAGAGCAAATAGTCATCCACTGCTAGTCACGTTGACACTGTTGAGAAAACTAGTCATTCGAAAGGAAAACCTAAGTTCCATTGTAACCTATGCGAGGGAGATCATCTTACTCACTAGTGCCCTGCTATCGCAGAGGTACGAAGAGTGTGGTCTAAGACTCAAGAATTTCCTTCTCATGAGCAACCTATAGTTTCCCAACAACCTACTCACCCTTTGGTTGATCAAGTGGTCGAACCAATATTAGCGTTGGTCGATCCCACTCTTCTTTCGTAGAGTGATCCGTATGTGATTGAACCAATGTCACCTTTGGTAAATCCCACTCTCCCTTCGAAGAGTGACTTTCACAAAGCGGTTGAATTGATTCCATTATCGATCAATCCCACTCTTCCTTTGGAGAGTGAAGTGTCTACTAGTCACATTTTATTCACTGCTAGTTTAGAGCTTATTGAACAAGGGGGCACTAAACTTGCTTCAGATCAACCCCCACTAAGCTCTCAGATTTCTTCCTTTATTTGGGATAGCCTAGTTGGGATGCGCCTTCCTTCTGATGCACCTTTCTAGATAAAGGTCAAAGTTGTACAATACACAATCGCTCATTGTATTGTTGATCAAGGAGCCTCAGTCAGTGTCTTGTTTTCTCATGCTTGGAGAGGCATGGGATCTCCCATCCTTGTGTCGGCTGCTAGCCAATTACTAGTGTTTGATAGAAGAACTTGTATAAAATTGGGAATTATTTCTCAAACATCTGTTACTTTGGGTGGGAATACCATATTAGTTGACTTCATGGTGATAGAAGATCCCATGGAATTATATATGCTCCTTGCACATGATTATGTCTATGCCATGCAAGCTATGGTTTCAACATTATTTCGTGTGATGTACTTTAATCATGGTGAAGAAATTGTCACTATCGATTAGTTGGATTTTCTTGATCCTTCTCCGAACCCAACTAGAGACCAAGTCTTTCCTTTATTCATTCCCAGTGTTTCTATAGACACTACCCTGCCACAGGTGAGCTATGTGGCCTCATGTCCTTTGCATTCAATTACTACAGAGAAGCAACCTATGTTTTCATGCTTACCTTCTTGGGACTTGGTCCCAGCAGTTGACCAAGTGAGTCATCCTATACATACTATGGAGATTTCTCTCCACTCCATCGATCCATTTGAAAGTTTAGACATGTGTCCTATCTCAGATGATCTCCTTTCTTCATATGAAGTCTTCCTAGAGTATTTGATATAGTTAGATCTTCTATTGGATATTGTTTTAGTTGTGACTAAGTCTAACCGTGATTTTCCTAGTAATCCTAACCTTTCTTCTTATGTTGGTCTTATTGATCCTTTTGACTCTTCCTTTGAAGAACAAGTCAGTGATCCTGGTGAGTTTGATTTTTCGTATGAATTTTTCAACTCCTGTGATACTGAGTTTGTTCCTACAAACTCTATCTCCCTTGTTGATTTTTTCTCTCCTTCTAAGGTTGATCTTACTGATTATAAACCCTTGATCCTTGGTGCTATAGAATCTTCTTTGGTTGATTCTGCCTTGACTTTCTCTTTTGTAGAATATAACAAAGTCGCATGTGTTTCTGCTAAAGTGACCCGCATTGGTATTTTCTTCTGATGTTGTTGTTTCTTGGAGACAGGATTCTTAGTTGGATTCATAACTGTTTACTGGCCTTGTATTGTTGTTCAAGCTATAACTGCATTTGCATGTTCCCTGCTTGCACTTTTGATGTTGATGTCGACTTCCACGCTTTTAGTTCATTGTATAAGCCCTCATATTTTCTCTCATCATCGCTCAACCTTGTATTATTTTTCCTTTGTAACTTGACACCTTTTACCTAGACGAGACATTCCCCGAGTTTCTTTATCTTGCTCGCTTTCCTTTCATTATGCATAGGTTTGTTCCTTACGCTTGGAACTAGTTTAGTCTGCCTATAACACTCATCTCCTCTCATTTAGAGAATTGTTTTTTCTCTCCTTCGAGCTCGTTAAAAATAGTAAGGAGGCCGCGAGTTTACTTTTCCGGACTCTTTAAAAATTCACAGGAAAGATATGGAGTTTTCTTTAGGCCCAGGTTTGACTCCTCAAAATAGAATTGACTGCCGAGTAAACTTTTCCATTCATGCTGGTTAAGAATACGTGAATGGGAATCCACAATGGTGGTAGGTTATCACTTTCTTGGACCATGTGGAATAATACAAGAAAGGAACACTCTCTTTTATTTGTAATTGAGAAGAGTATTCTCAGGCATAGGTTTATCACTTTTCCAGGCCCGAGGGACTAAACTTATGGAAAAGGAACCCCCAGTATGATCTTAGTTTTCTCCTTTTCATGTTATGGACCTAAACATGAAAAATATTCTAAGTGTACTTTATGCCTTTGTTATGCTCGTTAAACCCTAAATAACAAAGCATCAAGTTTACTTTTGTAATCCCCATTTCTCGTAATCAAATGGATCTTTCCGAGTGATATTGCCTTCCTTCATGCTCGTAAAACTCAGGCTATATGCTTCTTTTGAAGGAGCGTTGGGTAGGTGGTAATTTAACCTTTTTCGGACCTCCCCAACTAAGTACGAAAAAGGTGCGCCTTACCTCTTCGAAAGCTAAGAGAGTTCTCCTCTGTATTGTTTTATACTTTTTCAGACTTAGGAGACTAACATTATGAAAAAGCACCCCCCTTGAGTATTCTTTGGATTTTTCAGAATCTCTAAAATATGAAAACACCGATGAGCATGTATTAGTTTGGGCTTGTAAAATCCATGAATCAGTGCTTTATCAAGCATTCTTCTATCTCTTTTTTGAGCTTGCCAAAAATGAAGAAGGTCCTAAGTTTTCTTTCTTGGACTCATTAAACCTTTACAAGAAAGAGGGGAAGGGAAGTTCATTCACACATTTTTTACATCATGGCAGCAAGTCTTGTTTCCTTCATCAAAGCACTAGTTTTGAGTCTATCAACATTTGGGTCCTAGTTTTTTTATCTTATCCTGATTTAGAGTTTCTTACTCCTCCAGTTGGTCTCTTTTCCAATTATATGGGGAATCTGTCAATGTCTCCTACATTGCATATTTGTGTCATTGGTCCCTTTTGTGTCAAAAGCTGCCTAAGTCACTTTTTTTTCATGCTCACTATTCAAGGATTAAACCTTTGTCATTCATTCTGTAGTTTCCTTGACCTTTTGTGTCGGCCATTCCCTAGTATCAGTTCATTACATCATGTCTTTGGCAGTCCTTGTCAACAAAATTTTCTACCAATTATAGATCTAATTAGTCTTTGACTTATCTCATGTTGGATGATGAAGGATTCCTTAATGCATTCCTTCCAATGGATCTCTTCCTTTAAACTGCACCACATCTTGCTCTGGGAAAGATATTTAGAGTTTTATGACAGTAGCTTGGGGATTGCAGTCATCAGTGGAAATTTCCATCACTATTGGGTAGTGGGAATACCTTAATGTCTCCTACTTGATGGATTCTTCAAGTGTTCGAATTCAAGTCCTTGTATTCACACTTGTTAGAATGTACTAGGTACCTTGGGGACCATTTTCACTAATGATGGTTTCTCTTATGTTTGTTAACGGTTCTCATCATCGACCGGTAATCAAATGGCTTCCTCCATGTTCGACTTCAGCTCCTTTATTTGCATGGTTAGGATTAATACCTTTTGGGTGGTTTGGATTAAATACCTTGGGCTGACAGTAGCATTGTCATTTTTTGCTATTGCCTAAGTTGTGTAAGACCTTATCACACTTTATATGACATTTTGCTGAGACATAGATCCACCATGTATTTTTGTGGCTATGATCAATTGTCGAGTATGGATCCACCTTGTTCATTTGTGTCCATGGCTCCTTTAGATTTGATATGGTGCCTTTTTACATATTGAGCGACCATGATAGTTTCATCAGTTATACATATGTTGGATCCAAATGGATCTTTATGGCGATGTTTTTTATATGGACTTATATGTCCCAGAGATCAGTTTTGTCTGACATTTATCTCTCTTTCAGGTACCTTTGTTCAAGCCTTTTGATCTTTGATTCTCTACTCTCTTCATACTCAGCTATTTCCTTTATAATGTATTTTGGCTATCATCTTCTCCTCTAACCTCATACATTAGGGGGCATATGTTATAGCTCAAAATGAAACATCTCTTCTTCTGACCACTTTCCCATGTTTCAATCGCATGTGGACGCTTCCAAGACGACACTTCATGAAAGTCATTGAAAAAACACCTAACTTGGATGACCCATATCTTGAGTTATGTTACTATATTTAACCTCATCTCTACATTGTTGAAAGAATATTTTAGTTAGCTAAAACTTTACAGAAGACACCAAAGTCTAAAAATGCCCAGAAATACCCTTAAAATGAGATTTTTTGATGCATACATGAGTTTCCATAATGAAGCTCGCGTATGGTACGCGACTTGCTATATATAATACTCATGTATTCCCTAAATACATGACTATTTACATTGCAACCTATGTATACCCCCTGCATGCGTGCCTGATGTCTCTGCAACCCGCGTATTCCTCCTGAAAAATGTCAAAAAAATACGTTTTTCGAAATTTGGGTAGTTTGGTTAGTTATGCAACTGACTCCTTCAATTGTAACTAATTTGTCTTCGACCCTATCTCTTCAACAGCATATAAATAGAGTTATGGAGGTCCATGAGAGGGGACTTGAATCTTTGCATTATTATGCTGGAGGAATTGGAGCTCTCTTTGCCCACACCTTTTCCCTAGAAGCTTTCTCCTTGTGTTGCAAAGCTTGGAGGCTGAGTTCCTTAGAGAAGAGAAGCAACAAAACTAGATCAAGGTTTTGTGAGGTGTCAAACTTGAAGAGGAGGTATATTTGTACTTTTTTTCAATATTAATAAATATGCGATGTCCTTCTTCTTCCAAAATTATTGTTCAATGTGTTATTGAATCTCTGTTTATGATCATATGATGATGTTAGTCAGGTCATTATTTCATTTTTATTTGATTATCATTTCTTTATATGTGGTCATATCGGTTTGAGGAAGGTATAAGTCATTTTGCAGGTCTCTTGGAGTTAGAGGTGCAAGAAGAGGATTGAAGGGCTCCTTGGATCAACTTTCGTTTGGCTAAGGTATGAACCATTCTAATCTATGAAACTTGCTTATATATGCTTGATGAATATTATACATCCACCTTTCAACCCCAATACATTGATGGCCTCTTAAACCCTAGCCATAGGAAACTTTCCTTTTCAACACTCGACCCACCTCCACTCCCCTAAGCCTAATCACCCACACCGTCTCCTCTTTCACTCCCAAAACTCTCTCTCTCTCTCTCTCTCTCTCTCTCTCCTCTTCCCAGTAACCCTTACTAACCCATTCTATTACTCTCTCCCTCCCATACTCCTCCACATACACCTAACCCCAACCTCTCTCTCTCCCTCTCACCCTACAGCTTAACAACCCATGTCTCTTTTCCACTTTCTCCCTAACCCCTAAGATCCCCTTTATCTCCTAACCCCTCCTACTATCCTTACTCTTAATCACACCCTTGACATCTCTCTCTCTCTCTCTCTAATATTACTCCTACCCATAAGCTCCCCATCTCTATTTTTCTCTTGTATTCTTGATACCCCTACCACTTACCACCCCCAAACACTATCTCTCTTCCCTTTCCCCCTATATTCCTCCTTTGCTATAAATTCCCTAATCCTTTGTAAACTACTAACCCTTCAAACACCATAATATTTATCCTTTTATGTCCCCCAACATCCCTCCTTCACATTACCCCTTCCCCAACCTCAATATCTATACCCTTATTTCCCTTAAACCCTCTCCTCCACCCTATGACTAGTCAACCACATCCTCCCCTGTCACCATATCTCTCTCTCTCTCTCTCTCTGTTTATCTCTCTCTCTCTCTCTCTCTCTCTCTCTCTCTCTCACACACACACACACACACACACAAATAGATTAATCCACCCTGTAGTAGGGATTTTTCCCTTGCTACAGCCAGGAACAGATCTGTTGCATCTATAGGACAAAAGGGTAGGGTTCCTGTGAGAATACAAATAAAAATAAAAAGTAAAGGAAATGAAATAGAATAGAAATTAAAAACCCCTCTACACACAAGGTTAGGGTTTAAACTCCAAGACCCTGCATACAACTGTTAAGAGACCAAAATACCTGCAAGTAAATAAGGGAAACATGTAATAACATGTTAAACAATAGACCTGCAACCAAATAATTTTAGAAAACAACAATCTACCAAAGAAAACATGCAAAAGAAAAAAAAATATACCTTCTAGCTGAAATGGGCCACCATGCCCTATATTGGGAGAGCACCTCTCTTAGGAATAGGGAGCTATGGCTCAATGGGAGGATGGATGAGAGGGAGGGTGAATGGCTTGAGAGGCAAATGGTCTCAAGGCACTCACTCAGGTAGCATAACAATATGTAAAGAAGGAATTTTTTGAGATTGACCCCCACCCCTCTATTTATATTTTTTCTTAAGACTTTTAGGGTTTTAAGCCCCTGGTTGGGGCTTTAGCCCTTTTTTCTTGTTGCTGACTTTCACACACCTAGGTTACATGGAAAAATATTCAATCCACTCAGTGTGTCCTTGGGGGCAAGTCTCGAGTCAAGGATGTCACCTTGTTCTTGACTCCTCCATTCAGGCTAACTCTTAACGAAGCCAAGGGGGGTAGACCCTATTAAGTTACTAAGGCTAATTACTTAGTGTGATGGTGTTATATTGATTAAGTTGTTTAGGAGTTTTGAAATTAACCAGTGGAAACAAAATATAACAAGATGCAATATTTAAAGCATATAATCATAGTAATGACACTCAATATATATATATAATTGAAATAAATGATCAAAGTAAATAACTAGTACCTTAAATGGATTCACCAGAGAAAATAATGTGCTTGCATGCACTTAAAATAATGTTTTACAAATGTATCTTGGTATATTTTAAATTAATGTGGAATGTAAATCAATTAACTTAGGTGAAAAGGGGACTCCAAATATACCCGAGGGGTACTTGGAGTATGTCCAAAAGTGAACTTTCATAGCTACCCGCAAGGTGGTTTGTGGGATAGAATGGAGTCTCAGAGACAATTGTTCATAACACACCCATTAGGGTGTGATAAAGATCAGCCCCTCGAGGTCACATTCCAGTTGTTCCCACTCCTTTGGGTATTTTTCCACCATTTACAGTTTGTTCGAGGCATTGGATTTTTGCCTGATGGTTTTTCAATTTGGGAGGTGAGGACTAATTAATCTAGTCACTCAAGTGCTTTTGATGTAGTTTGACTGATCAGAAGAACCGAATCGAAGTATATAGCATACACACTGGAGTCTTTGTTACTTTTAGAACATTTTAAAAGAGGTGTTCTTATTAAAAATAAAACCCTCCAGGAGCCTCTTTCGGTCCAAGTGGACCTCAATAAATAAATCAAAGAGGGGTTGATTTTATTATGATTACTAAAACAATTAATGAAATTAGATGAAGCATAAACAAATAATAAAACCACAATTTTCTAATTGGACTACCACGACCCTTTCTTCACCTTTCGACTCAAAAGGAGGCTTGTGGGGTAAGTATTAAAATCACTTTGAAACCACCATATATGGAATATGAAAATTATTATAAGTCAAAGTATACTACCCCTGTAGATTGGAACTACACTAGATTGAAAAAAGATGAAAAAATGTAAAAAATGACACGGACGCGAATCCCCCCAAGGGGGATGGCGAATAGCCTCGAAAGAGCCTAATTGAAGAGATTTTTATTTTATTAGTATAATTTTGAATATAATAAAACTGAAATTAATCCACTTGGTCCTTATATGAAATGAGACCAAAGGTTTACAAATTGCAAAAAATTGAAAGTTTGGGAAGACGGAGACCCCCTGGGGGGTTTCGAATGGTCCAAAAATGATTTCCATATAGTGCCTCCTACTATTTTTTGTTACACATGATAAAACCAGAAATATTATCATATTTAAATATTCCCAAAAGTACTTTTGGATGAACAAACGTTTTAACCAAAAATTCTAAGTTAAAACTAGTTTTTAAAGAAGCAAAAAAGGAACCAAGGAAAGAAAGATTTCCTTGGGATCTTGGCCTGCTTTTTGGGAAGCCAATATTAAGCACTTAAATTGATGAATATAAATTTTTATACTCTAAGGAAACAACCATGCATTCAACAAGCTTTATATCTACTTTCACAGCCTTGAAAAATGACAATTTTTTCTAAAACTAGATCTAGAATGCTTGTAAATTTTCTTTTAGGAATGAGATCTAGTTTATGAGATTTAATGCAGCAATATATATGTAAAATAAACTCTGAAATTGATATATATAAACAATTTTAAAGCTGCAAACAAGTAACCAGACTGATTTTAGAAAAAATTGAAGGAGGAAGAGGAAAAGAAGACCATTTTTGTTGGAAGCCTTGAAGATCAACCATGGAGCTTTCCAGTGGAATGTTGAGGGACTATGGCTTTGAATGGTTTTGGAGAGAGTGAAGAATAAAAATAGATCAACATCATCTCCAAGCTAGGAACCTGCAACTGAATCCAAAGAATTTCCAAAATACTTGTGAGATACGGTTAATACATAAATAGAGATTTCAGAATAACATGCATATAAACTTATAAAACATGTTGAATCTAGATCTCTAAACATGCATCAAAAAGGAAAGAGATGACCAATAAACTTATTAACAAACTTCTTTCCTATCAAGATTATAATAAACTTATTATCAATCTTAGCAATGAATCCACAAACAATCAACAAATTATGAACATAGATACAGGTTACCTCAGTAAAACATGGCAATGCTCATCCACACATACAATGACATGACACCATATTGCCTATAAAGATTCACTTTATTCCAATAGAAAAATATATTATACAGTATTAAAACAACAATGGCTCCTCAATCTAACTCTTACTAACTTGGAAAGGAGGCAGCCATGCTTTATTTATACACAAAATTGAAACCCCAACCCAGAGGGGGCGCAAATCCCAAGGAGATAGACCACTGTAGTTGAAGGAGAGTCCATCAATGCCTGATATGAAGCTGAACTGAGCTTCTACTAAGTATAAATGTCAATCGGGGGGCTAATTGAGTTGACACATCGACCTGTTGAGTGCAAAAATAAAACACAGAGCTCCCATAATAGCCCACACATGTGGAGGAGAGAGAGAGGGTGTAATTCCCCATAAAGGAAGCTAAACTTCAACTCTGGATCCACCCAGATCACCTCCTTCAGTTAAGGATTTATCAGATATAGTCAATTTGGTGCTGATGAGACTGATTTCAATCAAATCGGTTGAGAATCCATTCATCTAGGATTTTGGATTTGCTCCATTATTCATCAATTTATTAATTAAAATAATTAGTAATTGATTTTTTGGGGCTTTCTGACTTGAGTGATGGAAAATCACTCAAAACCAGGAAAAAGTGGGTCTATAGGTTTATCGGGTGCTCTAATATTCAAAATGAGCACCTACATGACTAAATATGACTTTCGGGCCCACTTTTATTACAAAACCAATTTTTCCAATTAAACTATTAAAAAATAGCCTAAGTGTTGGAAAAATTAAATTTTAATAAAAAAAGCTGAAAAAAAATAAAACATTAAAAAACCTTAAAAACCTAGGGGGAATTAGACATGTTCATATGACTCGACTGTAATTCCTAGCATGTTTATACATTGACACATAGACTCTAATAACCTCAATAAGCCTAAATGTTAAGCCGGCTGTTAACCCAAAAATCACCCACATAGCTCTCAATAGCCTACACCACCCAAGGACACCATGTCACAACCCTCATATCACTCCATTAGACCCTCCATTAAACCTCCACACCCTCAAAATAGCCTAAGGATTAAGAAAAAGGGCTAAAAACACAAAAAAGGAGCCCAAAATAGCCTCCTAGGAGCTAAAGCCCTCAAAAAGGGGCTAAAACCCTAAAAGGGGATAAAGTTAGGGCAGAAGGGGATAAAAGCCCAAAAAAGGGGCTAATGTCCTAACCAAGGGCTTAAAACCCTAAAACCCCTTGGAAAAGCTATAAAAGAAGGGTGGGGGGTCACTCTCAAAACACTTCTCCCATTGCCTATTGTTACGCTACCTGTGGATGCTTTGAGACCTTTGCCTCTCAAACCACCCATACTCCCTCTCCTCCATCTCCATCCCCATTTAGCCATTGCTCCCCAACCAAGAGAGGTGATTCCACAAGCTTGGGCATGGTGGCCCATTTCCACTAGAGAAGGTATACCATGTTTTATTTCTGTTTCTTAGTTGTTTAATATACTTTGCTTTCTAACCCTTGTCCCCATTTGGAGGTTTTTTTTTTTAATTGTTTTGTAGGTTTTGAAGGCAGAACCCTAACCCGTGTTTGGAGAGGGGTTCATCAACATTGCTTCTATTTCTTTCTGTCATTAGCTTAGCCTTAGTTTATTTTATTGTTCTGTCAGTTTCATTTTTCCATTTTTACAGTCTTTATCCACACAGGAACCTACCCTTCTGTTCTATAGATAGAAGGGAGACATTCCTACCCCTGTAGCAAGGAGAAATCCCTACTACAGAACTGACGACCATACCAGGTCGATCCCACAGGATCCTTGGTTCAAAATTTTTATTTTCAAGTTTTTAAAAATTTTTCCCTAGTTTTTCAGAAATTTCATATTAAATCCATCTTATTTTGTTTATTTCCTGTTTTAAGCACTGCCGAAGCCTCTTCTAGGCCAAATCGAATCAAGTTGACCACAATCCCAGTTACTATCAGCCAGATCTGACTCTGTCTCACAAAAAAACCCCAATCTAGAGCATGGCGCTCTTATCGGGGCAAAAGGTGAGACTGGGGTGCACTTGATGAGAAAACAGATGCGCCCAGGGTGCACTTAATCTCCCAATAAGTGTGACTTCGGCCCAGAAACTCAGTCTGCGGCTGTTTCTCCATTCTGTGTGACCCCCTCGCTCATTTTTGAAAAAATCTCGTGGCCCCCTCGCCAGATTTGGTCAGAAATGTATGGCCTATCAAACAGAACTTTAAATTGAGTTTAATAGACAGTAAGTTTCAGTTTCAGAGGACTGTTAGTGCAGCCCAGCCGCCTCTGTCCACCACACCATTTTAATTTGAGTTTCTTTTTTTATTCTCAGCAATTTATTTCATGAACAATATGTAAATGTTAAGTAAAAGTTAAGGGCTTAATGAAATGAACCTAGCCTAACTAAAGTCAACCTAAAATCAACCATCTTGCTTCCCCTTCCTCCTCTACCCAGTCATCACCCTCCGGGGTATTCAGGGATACGATGAAGGGAAAGCTCGTATAGATATAGGCACTCCATGATATTGTTCCAAACCATTAAAACCAGGTGACCTGGAAGGTAGAGGGGATAGAGAAGGAGTGCTTCTCACGGTGCTAAGCGTCCTCCTTGTTAACCAACCTAGCATCCAGGAGGTGACCCGAGGATCTACGGATGGGATTAGTCCCATTGTGTTGAGAGCCCAGCACCTTCTCTTGGTTGAAGAGGAATATCAGTGGGAGGTAGACATCTAGTTAGGCTAGCAAACATTCATGGTTAATCATTGTACTTATTCACAATTTTTGTTTATTTATGATTGAATACACAACCAAAATGACATGAAATCTACCATGATGAATTCATAAACCATATTGCAGCAACCAAATACCAGAAAAATAAGCAAACAAATACACCACACCAACTAATTAACCCAAATTAGTTCATGATGCTGAGTGAGCCTTAAAATTTACTAATTTACACTAAGTACAAACAACTCTGCAGTCTTTAAGGACATAAGTCCCTGACTGCTTCAATTGTGGGAAGTAATTGGGCTTTTCCCCGAAAATCATTATGAGGAGTACCATAGGAACCCCAAAGTAGCTGTCCGTTGAGAGGAATTTCCAAGCGAAACGGGAAACGACCCCTTCCGATTGAGTAGAAAAACCTATGAGGAACAATCCAAGTACTGTCTTTCGGCAGTCTTGGTGGTCGAGAAACCACCTTCAGCCAATAGGAAGCCACTAAAACTGGGGTCCAAATCTCATTCCCACCAGTTTCATTCATCAAATCAAACACAATTGATCCTCCACGCTCTTACTCATGCCTAAGAGGCAAACCACCACCATTCAGAACACTCGATCGGCACCATCAAAGCTACTCTCAGTAATCTCCCACACCATCAAAGGGCCACACAACCTCTGATTCTGATTTAAACCCATATCAATCTAAACCAAACCTCCACACCACACCATCAAGCCCCGTGGCTAGTGTGAGCTTGGATCCATTTTTTGGATTAACCTTAGTAAGTGGACCCGTGTCCACATCATAACCTATCACCCACAACTTGGCAAGTGGCCCAAGCATAGTCATGCAGACTGTCATTAGTTAGCTGCCACCACCTATAGTGACCAGCCAAGCTGGCCCACTTACAGTACATGGGGTCAATGGCCCCTCCACACACACTGCCCCTCATGCCACACAAGGAGGCAGTGGACCGTCCACTTACATTGCCCCTATAGTCATACATTGGGGAAATGCTCCCACCACTCATACTGTCCCACCCACAATACTTGGGGAAATTGTCCCATCTGCAATGGTGCCACTGCAAGCACCCCTAGCCATGCAGATGCATTATGCACCTGTAAACCCCACCCCCATCCCACATCAACTTGGGGTCGAATCTGCCCTTCATGACTCATCTCAACTTGCCTAATTTGTCTAGATTAACAAATGGCCCCATCCACCACCAAGCCTTTTGGCCACCCATGCCAACTAAGTTGCCATCAGACATCCCCAAGTTTGAAGGAAAAGCAGGGGAATGTCCCCAAAAGCATATAATGACATTCCATCTATGGAGCTCATACAATAGCATCATAGATGACTCCATCAGGATGAGGCTATTCCAACGCACCCTTACAGGTGTCGCGGCTAAATGTTACATTGAGTTGCCACAATCCAAGTACCTAGACTTCAACTCCCTAGCCTTCATGTTCCTACATTACTTCCAACTCCCCATCAGATATGACAAGGGATTGGAGATCCTATTATCCTATCACCAAAGCACCGCCACTCATATAACTGACCATATGCATGAGTGGCAGCAACGCCGTAATCTATGCAAAATTCAACTAGATGATCATATATTCTTGGATTGGTTCCTTAAGACTTTACTCCCTCCCATCGCAAAGGACGTCACATTCGAATGTCCCCAATCCGAAGAAGAGGCCATACTGAAGGCCCAATAATTTGACCTTATATATGCTTAGTTTGGATACCTGTACACTATCATTCCAGATGCTCCCCATTCGAGTACCTCATACCACGATGCACCTGGGGTATCCCATGTTGCAGATGGTATCATAGGATCTATCTCCCAATAGCCATAGACTCGATTGAAACCACCTATCGCTACACCACAACCAAGCAACACTGCTAATGTTGCTTACAAAAACCAATATCCAGACTATGTTAGAATGATGTCCTAGTCCGGAGAAACAAATTCCTATGCACAACCTGTGCCACCGCAGCAAGATCAAGCCATGGCTTGGACAACACAGTAGTATGTGGGGAAAATGCCCACATTTTTGGCACCACCACCCCCACAAATATACTATGCACCACCAGTGCAACCAGTTCAATCCCCCTCCCCCACTCCACCTGCTCCATTGGGACAAGTGTTTGCACAACAAAACCATCCCAACCATCCTTCCCCCAACAATCAACAAGGGAAAGCTTGAAATAACTGGCCCCACAATGAAGCCAATAACCAACCGCAAAGAGGCGATCAACAACTGAACCCTCCCAACAATGTTGTGGCAAACCGGCCACCCCAAAACCCCCCACGATAGAATGCACCAAGACGAAATGCTTTGTTGCACATAAACCAACCATGCACACTCTATGATGTTTATGGGCATTACACATTTGAGTGTCCCCTTATGGCTCGCGCTAAGCAGGCCATTCAAAATGAGGCCCAATAGGCCACCAACACGACACATAAAGCCTAGAAAAACCCAGCACCATAAGGACCTCCCCTCATGGTGCTTCAAAACCCATTGTCAGTCCAAGGATTGGTGTCAACCGCTTCCCATCCCCAAGCCAATACCAATGCTCCGGGGGCACCTACCATGGCCAAAACAGGTGTACACCACCTGCTAGCCATGATGACTGAAGAGGTCAACTTTCAAACCAAACAAAATCAGTACGGTGCCACCACAAAACCTGCTGAATCATCAACAGCATCCATGTCTAACACAGCCAACCTGCCTCTTTAGTTACCCCCCTTCCCATGCCCCCCCATACGTAGAGTGGCCAACAATGCCACAGCTACAGCTACAATCAGCTATAGCATTGTGGATGATTTGGCCCAAACGCCAACCACCATGTCTGCTCTTGAGGTACTCAAAATGTGCCCAACATAGTAGAAATACTTGCTAGCCGTCCTAGGGGCAGTAGACCCCTCCGAATCCAAGTTAATCACCTTTGACAAAGAGAATGGAGAACCGCGCATGCCCTCAACCATCGCCTTCCAAATCCCAGTGTCCATCCAGAATTTGGTTGTGCATCGATCCATAGTGGATGAGGGGGCATCCACGTGCGTTATGTATACCTTGGTTTGGTAGAAACTTGGATCACCAATTCTGCAACCGTCCTCCACAACTCTGCGGGATTATGATGGACATCCCACTAATGCCCAAGGAATCCTCCCACATGTCCCCATCATGTTAGTAGGGAAGACAGTCTTGATTGACATCGAAGTCATCAACACTCAACTGGACTACAACCTCCTCCTTGGAAGGAGTTACATGTATGCCATGCAAGAAGTTGCATCAACTGTATTTCCTCTCATGATGTTCCCCCATGAAGGGAATATTAGAACGGTTGACCAGCTCACCTATCATGATCCGCAAGGGTTAACAACACCTACCAATGTTATCCCTACCATCACCACCATTGAGCTGCAAGGGACAAACACACATGCCCATGTCGTCACTACAATTAACACTATGGTTGAAAACACACCATCCTCCCCACCATTGAATGTGGGCCCTAGTTTGTTTACCGATCCCACCATGATGGCTCCTTTCCTGTTAGTGTCACCACCACTTACACAAAATGAAACTGTGGACTTGTGCATGGCCTCATCTAGCACCACTGCACCCAAACAGCAACCGCAGTCGTAGCCCCAACCACAACCACAACATTGTCCACAGCCACAACGTCACCCACAACATCAACATTACACACAGCCACAACCACAACCTCACCCCCACATGCAACCAGCAGGGAGTTATCTGGGCTCATCTCCAGTCCATATGATTCCCTTCCTCTTTCCCCCACCTGGTTTCATGAGCAAGCCAGTCATGGCCACCTTAAGATTGCCCAACTTTACGTTGGGCATTCCGGTGTGGTATCTTGATCCACTAGCTCAACCAACAATGCCCTAGGTTTTTTTAACCCCGATGCAACCTATTGTGGTCGAGTCTCACCCTCCACCTCATCCACACAAGCCAACCACTGCACCTACACCCAGACTGCCCCAACCCAAAATGGCTAGGGGGGAGAACACCAAAGCCACCACAGAACCATGACAAGTCCCACCTTGTGCCATCTACGAACAACAAGGCCATCCAACTCAGAATTTCCCTAAAATCACAGTGATCCATGCACATCTGAATGCCATGGATACGAATGAAAACATCCCTATGGTTGAACTCCCAACCGCACCAGTATTCAGGAATAGGGCATTTAGGAAAAACCATGCTTGCACCCTTTGTTAACACCTCTACCTAGCAGAGGGTCGAAAAGACCATGGTAAAGAGGAAATAATGGTTGCTTGAAAACTTTGGTTAAATATAATGGTGTGAAAGTATGATAAGGGGCGCGTAAGCAATGAATTATCACATGATCCAATGATGTAGAGCAAGGAAATGTAGATCTATGGAATGTGATGTACCCACTCTATGAAGATGCACAGATGATAAGGACATATGGAGAATAATTGACAAGATATTAATATCAATGGCCATAAATCTAGCTCGACGAAATCTACGATCAACGTGAAGTCTGCTTCGTAAACTTGCATGATCATTAAAACGAAAGAGCTCAGCGAAATGGGTACATGTAGGCTCATTCGACGACTAAAAAATAAAGGGAAAATGCATTGACAGTCGTTAATGGATCTGGCGGATGGACTTGCGCAATGATTGGAGGAAAAAAGTGGTAGCGGAATGGAAACCACGATACACGCGGTAGTTTGTGGTGCATTCCACGGGGAAAAGCAGTTTGGAGGAAACCGCTAAAGGGGACCTCCGGAGTGGGATCCTATATAAGTAGAGTTGACTTGTTTGAAGAACTATTTTTTATTACACCGAACGAATGAAAAGGACTGCTTGCTCGCCACCCTTTAACAGTCAACCTCAAATATATGCGGTCACAGTAACAGGTAAGTCCCGAATACCCAAAATTCATCCACCAAATTACCGTTGTTATCTGTATTATGGATAAAGGGAAAGATTTACAAGGGTTTAACCATATTTTGAACGAGAGAGAAGAATACCTGGTTGACAGGGATAGAGGAGTGTATTATCCTTTCTTGTCTGTGGGAAATGTATTTGTTATCAAAGAAAGGTTATGGCGATACAATTCGCAGGGAAATAATATTTTAAATTATTGTAAATCATTTTTGTATCATTTCACCATTGAACAGACCTTGCATTTTCCCTAGTTTTCCAAGTGGTGTGCAGTTAACTATTCTTCTTCTGAGAGGGTTATTGTAAGTCATTCTACATCTAGGATACTGTGTAAAATTGATGCAAAGGCCATCCGTGAAAACCTGAACTTGCCCGACAACTACCCCGAGAGTCGTGAGTCTGTAAATGAATCCATTTTAGTTGAAGTGTATAAAAATTGTGAAATTGAGGTTCGTTGTAAATTCTTGTCAAGCATTCTCAACGAGGGTCAGTCACTAGATGGTCTTTTTCTACCATATCATGTCCACATTTTTAGAGATGAAGTTCAATTAGTTGTGTCTTTAGTCTGTCAGGTCTTGGGTCTATATGATGACCGTCATGTCAATGAAGTCATCTTGGGCTTCTTATTAAAAATGAGTTCAATGAGTTCTGAGCATCAGTCAGTTCATGTCTTCAGTTTAGATGAGTATCTAGACGAAGCCATACATCTCCAATTGAGTGAGTTTCCAAAAGTCAGATTTTTCAAGTTTCAAACTTATTTACTGAACATGTTACTATGTTCGAATGTCACCGAATTGTAGTTCTTAAGTACCATATTCTCTTCATATTTGCCCAAGCAAATCAACATGTTTGAATTTGCAAATTCTATCATGTTAGAAATATACAAGATGTTGTTTGATGAAATGTTACCCCGGGTATTGGAAGAAATGAAAATCATGATGCAATCCTCACCTGAGGATAGGGTCGGAGATTGGTTCCTGTATAAGGACTTCACCATTTTGAGAATATATGGTTTTACTGGAGAACCCTATATACTACCTGCGTTCCTTACTCCCAGGATTTTTGCATTGGAGTATATGAGACAGAGATTGCATGCAGAGGAGGAACATTTTGGGGCCTTCAAGAAATCTTCCAATATCAAGTTCCCTCTTAAAGTTGGTTCTCTTATTTTTTAAAACAAGGGTGCCCTATTGTTTATAGAGAAATTGTTGGAAAACATGGACTTTCAAAGGGAGAAAAGGGTCAATTATGATCCCTATCATACAATTTCCCTGAGAAAACAAGCAAATAAAAATAAGCCATTTGACCATCAGGTTGTTGAAGGTCTAAATGAAATGGCCAATTTGTTTTGCTTTATGGAAATTCCAGGATCTGATGAAAATACAAGCAGTATACCGGTTGCAGTATCTCAAATGACAGATGGTTCTAATATTTTGGTTAAAATAAGTATTTCAGAAGTGGAAAGTATGGAAGTAGATGAAGACAGTCCCCATAAAAAGGCCAAGTTGTCTCAAGAGGATAAAATTTTAAGTGAAGCTATTTCAGATGATTTAAAAAGAATTGCTTTGGTTCCTACAAAATCTGTATAGGTGAGTCAATTTTCTTTTGAAGGTGTAGATAATATAGAATCAGGCCCAGTTTTCAAGTCTAAAGAAGAGCTCATGTCTAGTTATGTGGAAAAGCAAAAGTAGTCCCTAGAAGAAACAAGGAATCTACTCCCGCGGGTGAGAAGTTTAAATAATCCAAAGACTTCCTTGATTTCTACCCAGGACGTAGAAAGAAATACTTTTAAATTGGCCATGGTAAGTGATAAGAAGGTGTCAGAAATGAAAGTGAGATTAGACAAGATCAATGTACCAGATAAAATACAGTTACATAAACAAACGGGAGACATTATTTATTCAGATTTATTGCATGCTATGGTGAGAGTTAATAAGTTACAAGTTTTGGTTGACAAATTGGAAGTTCAGTTAAAACATGAGAAGGTTGAAAACAAGGCTAATTCCATTCAAATTAAAAAGCTGCAAGCAGACATCATAAGATCAGGAAATGAAATAGGTAACACCTAGGAAATCAAAAGGCTTCTAGAAGAAAAAGACAATGCCCTCCAGGTACTGAAGAAGAGATTGAAAATCCCGAGTATAGAACATGTCCAGTCATCAAAATTATTATCATTACAGGAGGAGAAGGACAAGGTTCATCGGGATATGATGGAGTATAAAGGAAAGAGTGTAAAAATACAAGAAGAAAAGGATAAGTGGAAAGTAGAATGGAACGAGTTAATAGCACAAATTTTACGGCTAAAAAGAGATCAAAATGAAGAAAAGGAAATCATGGAGGAACTAATGAGCCAGAATCCCACTGATGAGGACTTAAATATTGTGAATATTGAAAAACCTTTAAATGATTTTTTTTGCAAATGACTTACTAGTGCCCATGTCCCAAGTCAACCTGAAAGATGAAGAAATAAGAGAATTAAAAGAGGAAAATGAAAAAATCAAATCTGAGCTAGCCAAAGTGATTGAAAATAAGAATAAGATATTGCAAGATAAAAGTCAACTACAGAAGAAATTTAATGAATTAAAAGAAAGGAACATAGGAAAGGGTCCTCTCTAGGGAGCAAAGCACATAATTTGGGATACATTATATGTAGAAATTACTAATTTCAGGCATTATTTGAACTTCATTGATGATCAAAGTATATTGATCAATTTAGTCAATCGAAGACTGAAGTTAGTAAATGAAACTATGGAGAGGAAACCCCTTGGCACAGCTCAGAACACATTAAATTTCTTAAATTCATTAACATACCAAAATTTACATGATATAGGAGTCAAATACAGAGTGGCAATGGTATTGTGGGCAAAAAGTTTTATTCATAAACATCATCTGATGAAAACAGTACAAGACAAGGCTGATGAAATGATCTCACGAGTTAATGACTTCAAGAAGGCTTTTAAAGAACTATTTGAAGATGGCCTTCCTTCATTTTGGGACGAGGAGGAATGACTATTTTCTCAAGAGCATTATCACATCTTGTTGGTACAAAGCCATATGGATCATTCTAAATTTGACGATTTGGAAAAAGGGCTGACAGGAAAAATCATCGTAGATAAGCTGACAGAATATTTTGAGGTATTACAGAAATTCCTGATCATCAAGGGAGGATTGCCTGCTGTTTCTTATGAAGCCTACATGGAGCTGGAGGTGTGTATTCAGGAGATGATTGAGTATGATATTCCAAGCATGGAGTAATGGAGAACCATAGAAATATTTGGAAAAACAAAGTATATCCTTCATTCATGAAAACAGGTGTTGCGCGCTGAGGATTTTCTTGGACGGACCTTGTTACCAAGTTTATTTTAATTAATGATCTGTTAGGATCGAAGCAAGTAGTTTATTCCTAGTAGTTAGGAATATAGTTACAAGACTTTGATTAAGCAGGCTATTCAGTTATAAATCTTCTTGGAAGAAGAAATCATTTTATGTATATAATTGCATTTACTTTATGTGATGGGGGTTGGAACCCATTTTGTTAATGAATGTTTTTCTGAAGACATATATTTTTTGAATAACAAAGCTGAATGCGTGCAGTTAGTAGAGATTCTTGTGTTGTTTACATTACAGTCTGTATTTCCCTTCCTTTGTGATTGTTTTTTCCAGTGTTACACTCCATTTTGTTTTCTTCGTATCTTAAACATAGTGTTGAATGGTTGGAATTCATATTATTTATGCTATGATCATTGTCTCAGATATTCTATGAATGTTTCTACTAAAGTTGATATAGAACTCATCTTTTGATGCTCTGTATTGATGGACTATTCATTATCTCTTCTGTCCTACCTGAAATTGAATGAACGACTATGATTGAATGGTTATCTTGCCTTTGATAAAATCTCATGCATATGTCTTCGTGATATCTTTATGTATATGTGGCTCCATTTCCCAATGGTTATGTGTATTGTTTCAACCATCTATATAATCTTTGAGTGTTGATTTATATGTGGCCTTGTTAAATCTATATTTGAGAGATCCCTCTCTGGAAAGAAAAGCCAATTTCTTTCTAAAGTGGTTTTTGTTGTTACCTTTGGTATTTACCTTTGCAACCTGGGTACATTCTGAGTGTTAACACCCTTTGTGGCTTGTATGGACATTACTCCCACCATTGCCAAGACCTTCCCTAGTTTTGAATGGCTCTTTATGACCTCTTTCACCATTCCCTTGAGTCTGATATCACCTTGATCGAACAAGTTCACCCCCCACCGCCTTCTTCAGACACCATGTCCATTTACATGATGTCCAGTTCCACTGACCCGCTCATCTCCTCCTCCACCGATGGTCCATCAGATCTGTCTCTTTGTTGCTTCAGCAATGATGAGGAGATACTTGAAGCTCTAACCACCCTGGAATACCCATGGGATGACATGCACCATCGCTCATTCTTCCTCTTGGAAGAACTTGTGTCGTAGTCGGACCAGTTTTTCGTGGAGACCAAAGATTTCATCCATGGGAAGGTTAACTGGTTCAAGAACCCAATCCTAGCACCTGATTCCTTCGAAGAAGGGAACATCACAAACATTGATCCAACCATTAAGCTTGACATCTCAACCAATTCTGAGATCTTTGAAAAAGTCATGCAAGGAGCATCATGCTCCCCGGAAGAGATCGATGCCTACACAGCTCTCTTCCAAGAATTTTGCAACATCTTTGCTTGGTCATACACTGAAATGACCAGCTTAGATCCATCCATCGTGGAGCACCACATCAACACATGGTATGATGTGGCATCTGTACGTCAAAAGCAACGGCCCATCCATCCATCCAAAGTGGTTGTGGTGAAATCCGAGATAGAGAAGCTGCGGACAGCTGGCTTCATTTACCCATTGCATACAAAACTTGGGTTTGTAATCCTATTCCCGTGAATAGAAAACAGGGTACCATTCGCGTTTGCACAAACTTCCATGACCTCAATGGGGCGTGTCCTAAAGACAACTTTCCCACACCCTTCATCGATCAGATCATCGATGCATGCACAGGACATGAAGCCTTTTCCTTCATGGACGATTTTTCTGGATATAACCAAATCCAAATCTAGAAATAAGACCATTATAAGACAACATTCACAACCCCATGGGGCACATTCATGTATCGATTCATGCCCTTTGGCCTAAAAAATGTTGGAGCCACCTTCCAGCATGCCATGACACACTGCTTCCGTGACCTCGTTCACATTATGTTGGTTTTCTTCGACAACCTCATCGTGTAGTCGCAGAAGAAAACACAACATATAGATGACTTGCGACAAGTCTTCATACGATGTTGCTAGTACGAAATCCACTTGAACCCATTCAAGTGTGTTTTCTATGTCCCCACGGGCCGTCTACAAGGATTCATCGTGTCACACAATGGAATGATCGTTGATCCTGAGAAAGTCCAAACGACTTTCCCTCTAACGTCAGCCCTTTGAGTGACAATGTTACAGCTTGTATTATAGTCTTTCCATTTTTTGTTTTACACATTTTTTTTCAAAATTGAGTCTTATGTATCGTTTCCTCTCATTGCTTCATATGGAGCACACCTCAAACTGGTATATGGGATTTGCAGATGGAGCAAGCAGATGGTCTCTGAACCTCACCTCAACTACATGGGTAATCTACCCCCCATTGCACGAGTTGATCCACTTCGATGAAATATGCATGGGCACCGCAACCAACAACTAGGTGGAATATGATGGTGTCAATGGCCTCTTGGCCACCGCTCTTCAGATAGGCATTCACCATCTCGATGTCTTCTTAGACTCCCAGCTACTTGCTTCTCAGTTGAACAACCACTATTGAGTATGGGATCCCTACCTCTTTAGAAAGTACCTGCACACTAAACAGATGGTTAGAACATTTGAATCCGTCACATTCACACATGTTCCCAAAAACCTCAATAGTGTCATAGATAAAATGGCTAACGATATTCTAAATTGGCACATCCACAACCGCATATAGGAAACATACAACCATAACATCATGCATAACTATGTCTAAAAATACACACATAGTGTAATAATACATCACATATACATTTTCATTCCATAGCATCATAAAAATACTCACATAATAAAACCATAAAAGCGCATCCACGTGCGTCAAAAATATATAGATAACTAGATAAGTCACATGTCCAAAACATGTCCAATACAAAATGAGAAGCCACATATGCTTTCTCAACAAGATATACATATTGACACAAAAAATCCTAAGTGCACCAACACACTAGGGGCAGCACCATTAGCTGCTAATTCAAATTCAGCCGGAACCGATTCGAGACACCTCTCACACCTTCGGGCTCAAATTTATATCTCTTTATGAGACCATTGTCTCATGTTTAATAAGTCAATTTCGGCACCATTAGCCACCAGTCACTTCAATTTATGAGCCATGACATGACGATGCAAGTGTCTATGGACCTGTACTTCTATCACACTTCCCAACCACAACTCATGTGAGTTTTCGGGCCACCGCCCATTAAGGAATGTAATTTTATTTTTTTGTATTTATAATTGTCTTTTTCACCACACCTTACGCGGACCCCTGGACCACTGTCCACAAAACAATTTATTTTTCTTGCATATAGTTGGCATATAAATGCCTCGAGACTTGTACTTACATCGCATGTAGTAAAGTCCATCCACCGCAACACACACACACGCTTTCCTAACCTCTGTCCGAGAGCCACCTCGGTTTGCATGCCTCTGCCGCACCAACTTGCGAGCCTCTAATGCAATCTATCCCACGCATGTATTGGCATGTTTGAGAGCCTTCTGCTCTGTCCATAATGCATGGATGACCTGTGGACCTCTGTCCACCGTCCCGACATGGGGCACCACATGTGTCACCATCATTTGACCACATTGAAGTTTCATTTAAGCTCCTTTCTGACTCCTTAAAACAATGAAAAGATTATCGAGCACAACTGCTTCCTTTTCTGCTCGCTAAAGTATAGGAAAGAGCGTCTACATTGTATAGTTTATCTCCTTTTGCGTACCATGTAGACCATCTCATGAAAAGGACCTCCTTGGCACACTCAAGCCAAGACCGTTCCCTGTAGAAGGAGCAAGTCGACATAAGTCGACTTGAACGAAGACCAACTTAGTCGATCAGCCGACTAAGTCGAGGTACCGACTACGTCGGTCGGCCGAGTAA
>LPNX010054286.1:44677-54874 GCA_001517045.1 Pseudotsuga menziesii
TGACTCACCCGTATTTTATTTATGGCTTCTTGTGGGTGTTCAATTCGGAATCCAACATGTGAAGTTAAAAACAAGAAATATATCCTCAGAATCTAAAAATAGAAAGAGATCAATCTGCTGATTAGTGTAGAGACCCTAAAGAGACACGATCACATAAAATTTATTGAAGAAAATTTCAAATCAACCAACTTGGCTATAATGTATAGACATGAGCCCAATCCTCATGATGAAATTTTCCAAGGAGCTTTCACATAAAATGAAGTATTGAGTAATATGGAAAATGACGATCAAAGAAGAATGTTGCATACAATTTAAGAAGCTAACATGAAAATAACAGTGGAAGTCAGACAAGTATCATTTGGAAATGACATGGAGAAAATAAAGGCAAAAACAAAGGTTGATGCCACCAGAAGAGAAGATTTAGAGAAAAATGTTTTTGAAGCCAAAGATTAGTTGAAGCAACAACAAATGAAAGCTATAGAGGAGGCCAAAATAAGGTCCAGGGAGGAATCTAAGGAGGATTCAATTACAGAGCTCTGTTTACTCTTTTTTGCATGATTCTTCAATGTCAAAACTAAATATCCATTCAGTTGAGATGCTATGACCCATTTTGCTCCAAACCAAGCCAGGATTACTACATATCAGCACTATGTACATCCATCAATTACAGTTACCTAGGATATGTATGAACAGAATTAGTCAAGCACACGCAAAAATATTATAAATGGACAAATAGAAGAAAACAATGTAGTTTAGACCTTCCTTAATTTCTATACTCATATTTATAATACGATCACACTTTGTCTCTTAGGAGACAAGTCACTAATGAAACAATGGACATACTTGTGAGAGAGAGAGATAGGTAGTTGTAGGGCAGAGTGAGAAAAATACCGACCACAAGGTCACGGATCAATACTGTCAACCTCAAAACATATATAAAAAAACAAAAAAAATCTATTTGCATTTGCAGCAGCTGTCAACCCAACAACTCTCCACCCACAAAACTCAAAATCCCTAATCGAGGTTCTACACCCAGCTTGATGAGATTCAAACTAGATTCAGTTAATTTTTTTAGGCCTTTCCGGTCACAAACAACTGCACCTAACTGACTACACATTACACTCTATTCTAAAGTAAAAGCATTGTGAAAATTGCCATGTCAGTGGAAAAACGAATAGTTTTGGATTTGTCACTAGATGAAATCGCTGAGAGAGATTTAAGAAGTTGACTTGCCCATAAAACTCAGAAACCAACCCATAAACCCTCATGAAAAATTAAGTGAACACCTTATGGAAACAATGTGCATGATTCCTCAATGTCAAAAATAAATATCCATTCAGTTGATGCTATGACCCATTTAGGGCAGAGTGAGACAAATACTGTCCACAAGGTCACGGATCAATACTGTCAATCTCAAAAAATATATAAAAAAACAAAAAAATCTATTTGCATTTACAGTAGCTGTCAACCCAACTCTCGACCCAAAAACTCTCCACCCACAAAACTCAAAATATCAAAGAAAGAAAGAAAAAGCATCACCACAGGGAGAATAGAATGAGCCCAGACAGCTTATCCAAGAGGCCTCTTGGGTGGAACAAACACACCCCATACTCGAAAAGGGAAAAACATGAGTATGCCACAAATACTGGAAAAAAAGTCTCAAAAGAGTTGTGTCAGGCCTTCCTTAATAATTTCTCCTTCCCAGAGTTCTGAGAAGGAGAGAAGACCAGTCTTCATATCAAGTGCTTCCTTGGATAAGCGGTCTGCACTCATATTGTGCTCCATGTAGACATGCCTAAAGCCAAGGGATAAGAAATCCTGTTTGATAGACAAGACCCACAAGACCCACACACAATACCCACAAGAAAATACCCACAATACCGATGTGTACAATCAAGGTAGGGAAACAACCATTTTACCCACAAGACGAAGGGTAAAAATTTTATCTTCTCTCTCAAGGTATAGTCCATATGTGTTCTGTACAATAATTCTAAGTTTTATCATCATCGTATAAGGAAGGTCATTTCTTTCAACTTAACACTCCCAGAGGTCCCTGTGTTAAAGTTGAATATTCCAAGGACAATCAATAACAGCAGTAGTAATAAATTAATGAACAAGTTAAAATAGCATGCGTAAAGGAAAAAACAACGTGGTAACATATATAATATAATTTTCATTTCTTTCAACTTAACACTCCCAAAGGTCCCTGTGTTAAAGTTGAAGCATCCAAGGACAATCAATAACAGCAGTAGTAATAAATTAACGAACAAGTTAAACTAGCATACGTAAAGGAGAAAAGAACGTGGTAACATATATAGCATAATTTTCATTTCTTTCAACTTAACACTCCCAAAAACACATATTTCATTAAATTTAGAATTAAACTATGGATCTAGAATTTGAAAATAACCAAAAAATTCAATTCTGTTATGTTTTTGTAATAAAAAGTTTCCAATTTTAATGGAATATGTGTTCAAAGGTCCCTGTGTTAATGTTGAAGCATCCAAGGATAGTAAATAACAGCAATAGTAATACCAGAAACACATAGCTACAGGTGTGATAATGCAAGATAAAGTAAAAACATAATTTTCATTTCTTTCAACTTAACACTCCCAAAGGTCCCTGTGTTTTGAAGCATCCAAGGACAGTAAATAACACCTATGACAATGCAAGATAAAGTAAAAACATAATTTTCATTTCTTTCAACTTAACACTCCCAAAGGTCCCTGTGTTAATGTTGAAGCATCCAAGGACAGTAAATAACAGCAATAGTAATACTAGAAACACATAGCTACAGCTGTGACAATGCAAGATAAAGTAAAAACATAATTTTCATTTATTTCAACTTAACACTCCCAAAGGTCCCTGTGTTAATGTTGAAGCATCCAAGGATAGTAAATAACAACAATAGTAATACCAGAAACACATAGGTACAGCAGTGACAATGCAAGATAAAGTAAAAACATAATTTTCATTTCTTTCAAGTAAAAACATAATTTTCTCACATAAAAATGATGAAATCAAAATGTATCTCTGACTATCTGTAATAATATTGTCAAGGGGAAATATCTAATTTAATAACATGCCTTCAAAATTTGAAGTACATAATTAGAAAATTTTGGGAGTACTCATGGAATCTAATTCCTCTTTTGAAGAATAGGGAAGATATGCTTAGATGCAAAGAGGCTCTCAGGGAACAGGTCTGGAACAAAGTACAAAGCTATTAGATAACAGGAATCAATAAGACCCAAGGGCATACTCTGGACACTATAGAGTATAGACTGATAGACTGGAATCTGGAGTTGTTTTTTGACGACTTTCAGAAAAATGCAGAAAACACCTCATAAATGTGATTTCAATTTTCATGGGGAATAGAAATGGAGATTTTTTTCTTTGAAAAAATGGCATATTGCAATATTAACAACACAAAAATGTGTTTAACGTTAATGTTATGACATGTGACCAAATGAAAATTTAAAGGCTAGGTGGCTAAACCACCATGCTATAAATGTGTGAATCAAGATGTTATATTTGTAAGAGAAAAGTATTCAATAATAAAAGTGTATCTTCTCATTTTTTCTTCTCTTTGGCATTCATTTGTACATGTGTGCAACCTATAAACAAATATGACATATACCTGAAACCTGGAATCAAGTTTCTGCGAGTATGCCAATCATTGGTGAACAACGCTGCACCATAAGAAGTCTAGACACCAAGTATAACAAGGCAAGTACAAATATATCTAAGATTTTAGAAAAGTCAAAATGGCATTAATAATTTGAAAAGTTTAAAAGTGCAACGGCCAGTTAATATTGAATTTTTTGACCTCAAAACTGAAGTTAAAAAAGGCTGCATTGATCAAGACCAATCTTCATTTATCAATACATCACTGCAAGGGTCAAATGGTAGCATAAGAAAATGAACAGAGAGTGGATACATGAAGATCACCTGTGTGAAACATGCATGGACATAATTTGAGAACGCACTGATTCTTGTGTGGGCATTGCAGAACAAATACCATGTAACCCATTGAGATAAACACAGTTACAGACAGTTCAAGATAGATGCCTAGGTTGAGTTTGTGCAGAACAGCAAAACCTTGAATACAAAAACACCCTGTAGTGGAGAAAATGGAAAGGAGAGATAGATCAGAATGCAGTGCCCAGATGCCCATATTGTCAACTGAGATATCAATGTGAAAAAGGGCCCATATGGAAGATACAACCAAGCAGGATTCAATTGTGCTTCCTCTAATGGCAACCATGGAGAATGAAGCTCATGTAAAATAAGGCTGATACCCACAAATCTAGAAAGTTTGCAAACTGACAACACATCAAAAATATCAAAGACAGAATATGGGAAGTTTTTACAGGTCGCTTGACCAGCGAGAGGTCCTCCTCTCTTCGAGTCGGCTTCTTCAGGTAATGGTGGATGTTATTTCTAGTAATGGTTGGTTGAACCCAGCTCTTGCAGCAATGAAATTGACCCAGATGGTTACCTAGGGTCTTTGGGAGCGTGATTCTGTCTTGTTGCAGCTTCCACATTTTACGAAGGAACTTGCCAAAAAGTGCCAGGAAAATCCAGGTAAAAGCATTGAGACGGTTTTTGATTTAGTTGAGATGGAGGATGATGAAAGACGTGATTTATTGCAGATGTCAGATGCACAGTTGTTGGACATTGCTCGTTTTTGTAAACGCTTTCCAAACATTGATCTAGCATATGATATATTAGAGAGTGATGATGTGAGTGCTGGGGAAAATGTTACATTGCAAGTTACTCTTGAAAGAGATCTAGAAGGAAGACAGGAATTAGGTCCAGTTGATGCACCCAGGTATCCCAAACCAAAAGAAGAAGGTTGGTGGCTAGTTGTTGGGGATCCAAGTAGCAATCAGTTGCTGGCTCAGTTGCTGGATATTAAGAGAGTATCACTTCAGAGAAAATCTAAGGTTAAGTTGGATTTCACTGCACCATCAGAGCTTGGAGAAAAGAAATATACATTATATTTCATGTGTGATTCATATCTTGGGTGCGATCAAGAATATGAATTTACAATTGATTTGAAGGAAGCAATGGAAGTAGACAAAGATGTAAGAGAATGAGATGCTCTTTCCAGAGGAATTCTTTTCACAATTTGTCAAGTTGCCTTTACAATTAAGCAGGGGAGCTCTTTATTTTTATACCCCTAAGATTTTAGTATAATATAAGTAGTACAGTTTCTAAATACCAAAGGATTGACTTTAATTTTATTGAATTTGCTTTACTTTGCAATAAACATTTGTTGATTAGTTGACACATTTGAAATGAATGGTGTTTATATATTCATTGCTGTATTTGAACAACTAACAAATTTGGATTTTGGATTTGGATGAATGAATCTCTCCTATTAAGAGGCTTCCAGTTTTGAATCACTTTAAGTATGTATTGAATATTGAAGAGATTAAATCTATTTCTTTGAATTACTTACAGAGTATCAATCTCTTTGAACATCAACGACACATTGTTTTACATTGCTTGATTTTTGTATCGGACCCTTTGAATCCAGCTGGGGTGTCGAATTGTATTTTTTTTAAAACACAGAGAACGTTGGTCAACCGATGCTCAAGCATCATAAAATGCAATGAAAGGCCACTTCAATTACATAGTTATTATTAAAAATATATCACATTATTTGAAATGAAAGGCCACTTCAATTACATAGTTATTATTAAAAATATGTATTACTATTCTATACTGAAAGTAGTTGCTATAATTCTCTTTCTTATATGTTGATCTTTCAATCTTCTGCTAGACAACAGAGCATCTTCATTACAAAGAGACGAACATCAAAATTTGGATCACATAGAAGAGTTAACAGTACTGGGATGACTTGTGTGGTGTTTTGCAGGCTGTGGAGGCCTAAGCAGCACCCTATGTAACCAAGAAAAACTCATAACCTCCTCTGCTCCTTTCTTGAGAAACCTGTCAAAATGGGGTGGTAACATATACTCAAAATGTAGATGCATTTGGAGGGGTAGCACTAACCTTGCTGATTGACTGGCCTAGGCCATACAGCCTGCACAATCAGCTGGGAACGTTTTCCTAGGTAGCAAATAACATAGTTTTCGAGGAGAAATTTTGGCTTAGATTTTGAGAAATTTTTTGTACTGTACTATAACTTTTAATGCTGGATATTACTGCTATTACAAGTTATAATATTTAACTGCTGCTCGATAATAAATTTTCTCTTGATTGTTTTTTCCCCTAGGGGGTTTTTCCAGGGTTTGCTTGACCAAAATTACTGTCAGATTTTTATAACTGTTTGTTGTTTTTACCTTGTTTTTTGCTGCTAGAAATGCTTAATAAACAATATATCAATCTACAGCACATTTATATTTAATTCTTGAGAAAAGTACTTGGGTTTTGATTACTGTTGAAGTATATGTAGTATTTTGCAATAATGTTTATTGTCATATAATTGCTACCTTATCTCTTGTATTAATTTTTTGGTTATGCTTTCAGAGTGCAGGTCGTTTGATGAGGGCGCTTTTTGAGATTGTCCTAAAAAGAGGATGGGCTCAGTTAGCCGAAAGAGCTCTTAATCTGTGCAGAATGGTTAATAGGCGCATGTGGAGTGTTCAAACTCCTCTTCGTCAATTCAAAGGCATCCCAAATGATATTTTGACCAAAATTGAAAAGAAAGATTTAGCTTGGGATCGATACTATGATCTCTCTGCTCAAGAGATTGGAGAGCTCATTCATTTTCCAAAGATGGGTAAAAGCATTCATAAATTTGTCCATCAGTTTCCAAAGTTGGATCTTTCTTCTCATGTCCAACCAATAACACGAACTGTATTGAAAGTAGAACTAACTATCACTCCATATTTTCAGTGGGATGAAAAGATTCATGGATATGTGGAACCTTTTTTGGATAATAGTAGAAGACAATGATGGTGAATATATACTCCATCATGAATATTTTATGTTAAAAATGCAGTTTGTTGAAGATGACCCAAAATCGGGCCATCTGTTGTCAAATTCCATCCACACCTTAGAATCTGCCACAAATCGTTGTTTTCCATCAGTGCTCTTATTTTGGGCATGCCATTGCATCAACTCAGCAATGTCTCGACATCTATACATTCGAAGCAACCGTGGGATTAGTGGAAAGTGTCGAATAACTTTTCTAGGAGCTGAATTTGATTTCAACCCTGGTTTATACCTCCCTTCTTTACATTTAGGACATTCCGTCTCACTTGCAATATTTTTGCGAAATAATACGCAACCATTCACACGTGTGGATGTTTTCATACCCTAATCCTAGCTTACTTATTTGTGTTTTACATTCTCTCCATTTGTTGGCAATGTGGATTTAGGTGGCAACAACTCATGTAAAAATGCCAATAACTCATCAACACTCTCATTTGTCCAACCATGCACTGTTTGCAAGTTAAGGAGTACAAGAATTGTTGTTAAATGACTGAACTTGCAAGTATCATACACAGGTTTTGAAGCATCCTCCATCAACTTCTGCCAATCATCCTTGAAGCCCTCATTCAACATTCTATCAACTTCGACCCCTTCATCTAAGGTTCCGAAGTCTCCATCTGTGTTTGTTGCCTCGTCGTTTATGTTTGGCACCTCTACGTCTCTCATGCTATGCAAATGTAAACTATTTGGATAATAATTTTGAGGGAAAGGGCTAATCCCGGTATGACCAAATTTTAGGATATGTTCATAAATCACTTGTCTTTTTCTCATCTTCCCACCACAACAATCATTACATGGACATGCATATTTAAGCAAGCTCTTTGCATCGGCTATTCTCTCGTCATATGCATGGTAGTCAGCAGTTGTCAAAATTGGTTGTTGACTCATCTTCAATTTCCTGCATTCAATTATAAAACCGATATGTTAACTCTAACTTTCCACTATTTTCATCTATCTTTTCTTTAATTGATATGCATCAAAACCAATACATAGAGAAAAAACACAAAGGATCAACTAATAGGTAGCACTTTTGTCAATCTATAGCACTACTAGTTCTAAGAATTTTGTTGCATGGGGCATGTTGTCAATCTGTAGCACTACTAGCATAAGTAGCACTACTAGTTCTACTAATAGGTAGCACTAATAAGTAGCACTGTTGTCCATCTTTAGCACTAGTAGTTCTAATAATATCTAGCATAAGTAGCACTACTAGTTATACTAATCATCACAAACCATCATAAACCATCATCACCTTGAAGCCATTTTTTTTACAATTCTTCAAGCTGGAGTCGTTGAAAGTTGCTGAGACAAGATGTGCCTCAAACTTCCTCTAATTGCATCGCTCTGTATAGGAATAAAGGCATGTAGGAAGAAATTTAACAAATTGAAAGAAGTGGTACTTGGGAATTAGTCTCACGCCCAAAGGACAAGAATTTCATAGGAACTAAATGGATTTTAAAGCCCGTCCTACAAAAAGGTATGGTAAAATTTTTGTTCTGGATGGTTAAAAAATAATACTGTACTTTTTACTAGCACAAAATATTTTGTTTAAACTAAACTCTAGTTCATTGGGTTTTTATGCATAGGTGCTATCATTTTAATTCGAAAAGTTTTGTTTATAACAAGGGTCTTAAATTCCTATGCCAGCTTGCAGGATTATTTTCTCCAAGGGAGGGTTTTCATTTTGTCACTGGAACTAAAAAGACTGCCCAAAAACTAAAGTATAATAGTTGAGAATTATTCATTCATACTTCAATCCCATCTCTAATAGTGCAAGAGACCCATGTAATTAACTTTGCACAAGATGTACATAAAATATATATTTGAATTTAATAATTAATGGATATTACACAATGGGGTCATATCAATGGAATAGATACAATATCAATACTTGGCAAGTCAGGTACTTGTTATTAGGAGGTAAGGCAATACCAGAGGTTGTGTGGGGCAATAAAAAATATTTATTCAATTGTCAAACAACCACTGCTATGTGAAAATTAATACAAGTTGTGCCCTTCTGAGAAAGGTACCCCAGTGAAATCAACTATCAAAATGAAAGGACTTCCCCTAACTACTCACCGTTGCGGATTTTCTTTATGTTAGCATTCAAAATTAATTGAATGAAATCACCTATCAAAATTAAAGGTCTGTCCTGTACTACTCACTGTCGCACTGTTTCCTTTTGTTTTTTAAACAAAAACTAAGAGTATTTGTATTAAATAGCTGAATCATTAGGCTATTACAGAGGTCAAGCGGTTTTTCAAAAACCAAATTTTTTTTGGTAGAGCCCGGAGAGCCTTTGGCTCTCTTTTTCTCAGTATAACTATTACTTTCTTTTCATCTTTCACAATTCCTATTGCACTGTAGATGCTTACAAACTGTCCTTTGAGCAAGAAAAAAAAAAACATAACAGTATAGGCATTAAGGATGACTACAGCTAAACAATTATATCGTTGCCTTCCATATCCTCCATAGACTGGCTGCATGGCAGATTTTTCATCCATAGGCTTGGCTTCCTAAAGGGTGATTCTTGGCATTGCCTTCTTTGGTTTGTTTTGACGTTCTTGTCCAGGTCCTTCCTTACTTCATCCTGTATACACATCTGCTCCCTCATGTTGCCATCCAGATTCCAGATTGGAGGTGCTGTGGAGGACATTTCTTAACTAGTCATATTGGAGGAATCTCCTATTTCTTAACAAGAGGAAGAAGGCATAGATCTGACATGCATTTCCAGATTTATAGTTTGAGAAAGGGCACACTTCCCAAGAGAATTGGGATTACACAACTCCCAAGACAAGACTGTAATAGCAAAAAATAACTGTACTGCTGAATTTTATGATAGGCCGTACTGCTGATGATAGCAGGCCTTACTGCAGACTTCAAGGCACGGATTTCTAGGCTGAGTTATATGCATGGAAATCGAGGCCATTAATAGCAGAGGTAATTCTATCATGTCTGCACTTTATTTCTCAGTTTGGCATGCTGTTTAAGGTGACTGTAGCAGTCCATACAGCTGTACTTGAACTGACAGTCCGTACAGTCAAGTTGGCTTAGATTTCTGGGTGCTGGGGCATGGCTTTAAAGGCATATGACAGTCTTAAAGGTGTATGGATAGCATGGATTATAAGAAATACAAAAAATATAGATATATAGCTTTTATAAATAGCACATGGATAACATGGGTACCATATGTGCCTTATTAGGGGCTAGACCAGGATTCCTAACTTGCAC
>LPNX010054286.1:56296-82970 GCA_001517045.1 Pseudotsuga menziesii
CTTGCTGCGCAGGGTTAGAGGATTGAAACGATGGGAAAATGGCAGGGTAGACACTGTATAGGGTGTGCTGCCACTGTAAGGGCAGCCCTTGTGGCTAGAAAGGGGGCGGAAAATACCCTAAAGTGCAGACAGATCCCTTTTTAAATGCTGGTAGAGGTCTATCCAGAGCTTAGTGAGGATACCGAGGGCACAACAGAAAGAACCTAGTGCTGGAAGGTCAGGGTTGTTTACTTACTAAAAATTTAATTCTCCAAAATCATGATAGATGAAAACTCTCTGGTGAGGGGCCGGATAGGGTTTTTATCCAACATTCAGTAAAAATTTATCATTTCACTATTTAAGCATAAGTCCATACATTGGTTTTATCATTTCAAACACACTCACCACTCTGTGCATACAGCAGTGTATAGTATGAACTTGAACTAATTATGTGACTGTCTAGTTTAGGAAAAACAAATCAGTATGTATACTTGCAAATAGGTTCTTAAACAAAATCTTTAAGTGATCGTTTACCATAAGCCATAGAGTATTAGAAAGCATACGTAACATTCAGAGTGTAAACTATGATTATGTCCAATATAACACCATTACATACAGTCTGATATAAATTTGCAAATAAGGTTTAAATCAGTCCTTCTTGTGTTACAACACTAGCTAACCATCAAAATTAACTTTTGAAACCAAGATTACAGTGTAGTGTTTATATAGTCTAATATATATGCCTACAAATAGGGGTAGTAGTAGTCTTACATTCAGTAACAAATAAAACCAATAAAAATTAACCTTCTAATGAATGTTACTATGCTTGTTGCGCAGGGTTAGAAGATTGAAATGATGGGAAAATGGCAGGGCAGACACTGTATAGGGTGTGCTGCCACTGTAAGGGCAGCCCTTGTGGCTAGAAAGGGGGCGGACAATACCCTAAAGTGCAGACAGATCCCTTTTTAAACACTGGTAGAGGTCTATCCAGAGCTTAGTGAGGATACCGAGGGCACAACAGAAAGAGCCTAGTGCTGGAAGGTCAGGGTTGTTTACTCACTAAAAATTTAATTCTCCAAAATCATGATGGATGGAAACTCTCTGGTGAGGGGCCGGATAGGGTTTTTATCCAACATTCACTAAAAATTTATCATTTCACTATTTAAGCATAAGTCCATACATTGGTTTTATCATTTCAAACACACTCACCACTCTGTGCATATAGCAGTGTATAGTATGAACTTGAACTAATTATGTGACTGTCTAGTTTAGGAAAAAAAAATCAGTATGTATACTTGCAAATAGGTTCTTAAACAAAATCTTTAAGTGATCATTTACCATCAGCCATAGAGTATTAGAAATCATACGTAACATTCAAAGTGTAAACTATGATTATGTCCAAGATAACACCATTACATACAGTCTGATATAAATTTGCAAACAAGGTTTAAATCAGTCCTTCTTGTGTTACAACACTAGCTAACCATCAAAATTAACTTTTGAAACCAAGATTACAGTGTAGTGTTTATATAGTCTAATATATATGCCTGCAAACAGGGGTAGTAGTAGTCTTACATTTAGTAACAAATAAAACCAATAAAAAGTAACCTTCTAACGAATGTTACTATGCTTGTTGCGCAGGGTTAGAGGATTGAAACGATGGGAAAATGGTAGGGCAGACACTGTATAGGGTGTGCTGCCACTGTAAGGGAAGCCCTTGTGGCTAGAAAGGGGGTGGACAATACCCTAAAGTGCAGACAGATCCCTTTTTAAACACTGGTAGAGGTCTATCCAGAGCTTAGTGAGGATACCGAGGGCACAACAGAAAGAGCCTAGTGCTGGAAGGTCAGGGCTGTTTACTCACTAAAAATTTAATTCTCAAAAATCATGATGGATGGAAACTCTCTAGTGAGGGGCCGGATAGGGTTTTTATCCAACATTCACTAAAAATTTATCATTTCACTATTTAAGCATAAGTCCATACATTGGTTTTATCATTTCAAACACACTCACCACTCTGTGCATACATCAGTGTATAGTATGAACTTGAACTAATTATCTGACTGTCTAGTTTAGGAAAAACAAATCAGTATGTATACTTGTAAATAGGTTCTTAAACAAAATCTTTAAGTGATTGTTTACCATCAGCCATAGAGTATTAGAAAGCATACGTAATATTCAGAGTGTAAACAATGATTATGTCCAAGATAACACCATTGCATAGAGTCTGATATAAATTTGCAAATAAGGTTTAAATTAGTCCTTCTTGTGTTACAACACTAGCTAACCATCAAAATTAACTTTTGAAACCAAGATTACAGTGTATTGTTTATATAGTCTAATATATATGCCTGCAAACAGGGGTAGTAGTAGTCTTACATTTAGTAACAAATAAAACCAATAAAAAGTAACCTTCTAACGAATGTTACTATGCTTGTTGCGCAGGGTTAGAGGATTAAATGATGGGAAAATGGCAGGGCAGACACTGTATAGGGTGTGCTGCCACTGTAAGGGCAGCCCTTGTGGCTAGAAAGGGGGCGAACAATACCCTAAAGTGTAGACAGATCCCTTTTTAAACGCTGGCAGAGGTTTATCCAGAGCTTAGTGAGGATACCGAGGGCACAACAGAAAGAGCCTAGTGCTGGAAGGTCAGGGCTGTTTACTCACTAAAAATTTAATTCTCCAAAATCATGATGGATGGAAACTCTCTGGTGAGGGGCCGAATAGGGTTTTTATCCAACATTCACTAAAAATTTATCATTTCACAGTACTTACCAGGGATTTTGTAAGCAAATAAAGTGGTGTTGACACCAGAGGTGCAGAATTCGCGGGCCGCCTCTTCAAAAGTCTCCAGGTTTTCTCCAATGCTGCTTTATCCATGGCAGCTATGGAAATTAAATAGAGAAATTATGAAATAAACTGTGGTTAATATCGATCCCAAACTCCTCGACGGGTATGACCAATATCCATATCCAAAACCCACCAAACCCTCCAATGTTTGGCGCGAACCCTCCAATGTTTGGCGTGAACGGTTAGGCCATTTGACAAGAAGTAGTAAGTTGAGTAGCAATCTAAATTTTCGGAATTGAAGGATGGTAAGGAAAATCGAAATGTCGTTGCTGCTGGAATGCCGTTGCTGCTGGTCAAGACCATTCGACGAACCATGAAAATAAAATATTTGTGTGTTTTCATATATATTTTTTTATTTTTATTATTTAATTTGGATAATGGTATATTTTTCAGTTTTCCGTTCGACGAACCATGAAAATAAAATATTTGTGTGTTTTCATATATATTTTTTTATTTTTATTATTTAATTTGGATAATGGTATATTTTTCAGTTTTTTTAGGTATATGGTATTTTTTTGGGTATATGGTATATGATATTTAATTTGGATAATGGTATTATTTAATTTGGATAATGTATATTTTTTTTTATTATTTTTTTTCATAAATTATGTTTATAGTGGAAATAAATTATGTTTATAATAAATTATTTTTTATTATTTTTTTCCAGAAGATCTACATCATGTGGAAAGGGAGAGTGTGAAAGGGTGAGTTCTTAGGCATGATTTCATTCCAGATTTTGATCATCTCCCCAATTGAAGCAGAGGGAGCAAAAGCTGTGAGATTTAAGATATCACAAACATGAATAGCAACCATCCTCCATACATGGCAATTGTTAAATAAGTGCTCAACAGTCTCTTCATCCTCGCAGCAGAGAACACAAATCCCAGGGCCATGATAGCCCCTTTTCTGGAGATTCTCCCAGGTGAGAATCCTATTCTGAATAGAGAACCAAATAAAGCAAGAGATCTTGTTGGGAAGGGATCTATTCCATAGGGAGGACTCTGTGGGACTAGGAGCCAAAGGAGAGTGTGAAAATACAATGCAATCATAAACTGCCTTAGCTGTGATAGAACCAGCATTCTTTTTATAAGTCCAAACAAGATCATCTGAACTATTAGAGAGGCGAATACCCGCTCCAATAAGACTTTCAATGTAATTATTCCAGATAGTAGAGTAAGATACACCAAGATCCAAATCTTCTGAAGTATACCAATAGCACCTCGAAGACAGTGTATTACGGGCTTGCGCGAGAGAGAAAATATTCAGGTCTTCCAAGTAAGACCGCAGATCTTCAGGGAGACTATAGGAGGATCGAAAACCAACGATAGGATCGATACCTAAGAGAATATTTTCACCATTTCCCACCTGCCATGCCAAATGTAAGCCCATCCAAGGGAGGGTCTGAACAAAGCCTCTCAAAATAGCTGAAGCACAACGCGTGGTAAAATTATTATTCCTTAGCCATTCAACCACAGTGGATAATTTAATATATTTAGAGAGAAGGACCTATGTCCACAAACCATTTGAATGAAGAACCCTCCATAAATTTTTGAGATGAAGGGAAATACTGAACCAATGAAGGTTCTTGATACCCCAGCCCCCACATTCCTTCGGCCATGACAGGTCATTCCAGCTTGCCAAATGAAACTTTTTTTATTATTATCAGAGGACCCCCAGAGAAAGTTAAACATGATACTTCTGAGCTTCTGCAAGATGGTGGCAAGGATAGGAGCAAGTCCCATCCAATAAACAGGAATGCTAGAAAGGACAGATTGCACTAGAACTAGTCTGCCTCCCAGGGAAAGATACTGGAAGGTCCAGTTACTAATGCGCTTTTCAAATTTTTGGAGAAGCCAAATCCAGTCATTAACATGATACCCAAGAGGTTTTAGAAAATAACCCAGGTAAGTGAAACCAAAATGAAGAGGTAACATTCTGTAGGGAATAGAACTAGCAAAAGTGTTTTGTACTGCATTGTCCATATTACAGTAGAGAAGACAAGACTTTTCAACATTGATTTTCATACCAGAGGCCTTGCTGAAAGTTTCCAGAATTACTTCAAAGTCCGACCAATCAAGGAGAGTACTTGAGCCCATCAAGATAACATCATCCACGAAGAGAAGGTGGGAGAGGGCAAGAGAGGGAGATATTTGAATGCCTCTAATGAGACCATTGTTCCTGGCATCCCGAATAAGAAGACTAAGACCCTCTATAACAAGAATAAAGAGGAGGGGGGATAAAGGACAGCCTTGACGAATACCTCGCGAAGCAGTGAAAAAGGGCGAGGGGGTTCCATTAACCAGGACCGCGAAATTGACTGAAGTGATACAAGCCATAATCCAATTAACAGTAAGAAGGGGAATACCGATTTGGATCAGGATGAGTCTCACATAGGACCAGTCCACACGGTCAAATGCCTTAGTGAGGTCAAGCTTTAGAACGAAGGCACAAAGATTCTTAGTCTTGATGGAGTGAAGAACCTCCTAAACAATACCAATAGGCTCAGAGATTTGACGATCCTTAAGGAAGACAAATTGTTCCTGAGAGATACCCAAATCCAAGAAGGGCTTGAGCCTCCCTGCAATAATTTTAGCAATAATTTTATAGAGCAGGTTGCATAAAGAAATGGGTCGGAAATCAGTAAAGGTACGGGGTTTGTCTTTCTTAGGGATAAGGGCCAGGAAAGTCGAGTTCAAAGAAGGGGGGACAAACCCCGAAACCCTTGTTTGGTTAATAACCTTGAGAAGAATAGGGCTCAAGAGATCAAAGAAATGTAAGTAGAATTCAACAGGCCAACCATCAGGACCGGGGCTACGGTCTTTTTTAAAAGCTTTGAGAGCAAGTTCAATTTCGTGAAGACTTACTGGCTTTGAGAGGAGAGATGACTGCTCAGAGGGGATAAATATGGGAAAGAGCGAGATAACTTTAAGTTGTTGATCAAGGCTAGTAGAACCCTCATCTTTGTAAATATTTGCAAAGAAATCTTTACCCATTTCCTTTAGGGAGGCCTCATTCTCAACCAAAATCCCATCATGGTCTTCGAGCCCTTCTCCCTGAGGCCACAGCATGAAAAAACTTTGTATTCGAATCACCCTGAGAAGCCCATTTAATTATACTTTTCAGCTACCATGTGAGAAGTAAATGTTGTAGGATTCTATGTCTCTCAGCATTCAAAAGTGACAGGGAGACAATCTGCTTTGAAGAGAGAATGCCCTTAGTAGGACCAGCAAGGATGGATTCTATAGCTAATTCCAGGTTGGTGGATTCCAATACCAGACTGTCAAATTTTTCTTTGGTCCACCTTTTAGTGGCATATTTGAGCTTTCTCAAAGAGAGGCAAATATCTTCAATGTCATCTATAGAATCCGGATTGAAAGAAGAAGCCCACTCTCGCATGAACCAAGCAATAAATTCTGGATCCTCAAGCCAAGATCGATTAAATTTGAAATGGTAATCATGGGACCCCTTCCATGTATTCCATTCGAAAAAAATGGGGAAGTGGTCAGAGAGATCCAAGAACTTAATCCAGGTCTTATAGGATCCCAGAGAGGGAATCAGAGAATTTGAGATAAGGAACCTGTCTAAACGCTTGCTAATACCTTCACTTCCAGCTCTGCCATTGCACCAAGTAGGCCCAGACTCACTTGGAGCCACATCCACCAAACCTATAGACTCAAAGAGATATAGGAAGTGGTTCGATAGTGGGTCCAAAGAGGCTTTGACTCCCTAGACTTCAGAAGAATGAAGGATAAGATTTAGGTCCCCTCCAATCACCAGATGCGGTAAGTTGAGAATTCCCCCTCTGAGAGCATTGTCCCAGAAAAGTTCACGGTCCCTATAAGGACCATAAACATTCAGGATGTTGAGAGGGATAGCTGGCATCCCCTGAATAGAGGCCTGGAGCAGAATACCCGCACATGTATGATAAGCCTTACAATTGACCATCGAAGGATTCCAAGCTGAGAGAAGACCTCCTGAAAGCCCCTTCGCACTGATAGCATAGTACTCCCAGGAGGGGAGTAATTTAGAGAAGGTGATAAGAGTGGGAGAATCACTACACATAGTTTCTTGTAACAGAATAATATCAGGTTTAAGAGAACTGAAAAGAGCTCGAAGGCTGAGAGATTTGGTCCGCCCTCCTAGATCCCATGAGTTAAGGGAGAGAATCATCATCTAGTAAACTCTCTTGGGGGGGTCAAAGCTCTAAGTCCCTTGGAAGAGAAGCCTCTGTCAGCTTCCTTGATACAAACAGATAGTGGGATGTAAGGGGGAGAAGCAGAGGAAAGTTCTGCCTTTTAAGCTCCATTTCCCTTTGGGAGTCTTCCTCACAATCACATTAGAAAAACTAATGGATTTTATATGTAGGGTGGAGGGGGAAGAGGGGGAAGTGGCAGTGAAAATAGGGAGGGATTTTTTGAGGGCGGGGTCAGAAAAGGAGGGGGAAGAGGGAGGGCTGGGGGGGAGGGGATAAGACCACATGGAGGAGGATCGTGAGAAAGTGGGGGGAAATCCACAGTCGAGTCAAGAGCAGGAACATCTGAGTGAGGAAAGGGTGGTTGAATGTTCAGGGGATGAGAAATGACAGGATTGTGAGGGAGAGGAATAATCTCAGTCACTAGAGAGGAGGAATATTGAGGAGGAAATGAGGCCGAGTCAGAAGGAGGAGTCAAATGTGACGGGGAAGGTCTTCTCCCAAAGTTGTAATGTTACGTACCAAGGTTAATCTAGATATTTTAATAAGGATAAATCATGCAGGGGAATCACTCTTAAATTGCAACATTTCCATTCGAAAATTAAGATTCTAAATTTTACAAAAGGGAGTGGGTTTCCCTTAATTGAATATTCTCCATATGTTTAGGTTAGTGGTAATCAATTTAGTGAACTAGTTCTGGAAAGAATTGAGTTAGCTCTGCTGTCAATGGAAGAGTTAAGTTAGAAATAGGATAGAATGCAGTTGAATTCCTTTAGGATATCTTGTGAAGCTGTCAGATTGTTAGCATAAATTTAGGAATTAAATTTCTAATTCTATATTTAGTTTCCTTATCCTTTTGTATATATTCTGAATGTGTCTGTTAAAAGGTTGGATTCTTCGAGTAATGGAAGGCTTATTTCCGTATGAGATTGTTGTAATCCCCAAATTTAATTAATAAGTCTTACAATTCCTGGGGGCTGCTCATGAATCTTACAAATATAACAATATTAAGCAGATTACGCAGTTTTAGTATTTGGGAAATCAATATACTTTACTACAAAAAAAGAGGTGCAACAACAGGTAATTAAGACTTGCACAACTCCTCTCATACGTGTTTTTGGAAGGGGTCCCGTAGGGAAAGTAAAGAGTCCAGGTCCCTCCCTTGAACCTTGAAGCGAGGAAATTCTTAGATATTATAACCTTTAGTCTGAAATCCTATACACAACATTTTTGGTCTACCAACCCTTGAATTGCTAGTTCCTGAGTTTTATCTGTAAACATAGCAATATTATTATGAACTTGGGTAGGTTTGACCTATTTTCGGGGCTGCAACTTGTGAAAATCACAGGATATCCAATAATAGATTTGATCCTAATTATGGCCTATTATAGTGCATCTGCAGGTGTAGCATTCCTCTGTTACTGTAAGGGAATTATGATCTATCCATTTCATCTCCACCACATCCACAACAAAGAAAAAAAACATGAATAGAAAAAAAAACACAATAGATAATCAAGAAAAACACAGAACAAACCTGAAGGTCTAAACATTGATGTCATTCTGAAGGCAGTGGAGACCCAACATGAAGCTCAATACCAATATTTGTCAGTTTCAATTTCTGTCCACTGACACCAATCTCATCACCATGTTTAGAATTGCTTGAATTCCAATTCCATTTACTCTTCTTAGATGTGTCTTCAAGTATCTTCTTAGATTCAGACAAATTACTTGTAAATCTAGTCCTCTTAGCCTAAGTATTCAACACCATAGGTCCGTGTCAGAATTGAACTCCCTGTACAAGTGCTTGAAGGATAAAGAAAGAAAACAATTCTTTAGGAGCCCAATCCTTTTCAACCAACAATCATATATAACATAGTGACTGCAACTTGGTGAGACCTCTGGCCCAATCAATTATCATGACCTTTGATTCGCCAAAAATAGATCAAAGCTAGAGATTTTTTTTTTTTGCAAACCATAAAAGCCCCCATAAGGCTAAAATTTCATGCAATTGCTTTGTTGGATCTCTGAAGATCGAGGTGCATGGCACTAATATTACTAATAGAAGCTAGACAACTTACAAAAATTACACTTCATTGCCAAATTTACAATTTTCCATGACACAATTAAAAATGACTAACATAAACGACTAATTCATATTCTTCTAGCTAGTCATTTTTTATGTCGTGACTAAATTAGTCATTTATTTTAGTCATTTTTAACTCAGTCACTTATTATCTAGTCATATTTGTTAACTGGTGACTAAATTAGTCATTAATTTTAGTCGTTTATAGTTGAGTCAATCAAAATTGCTCATATTTAGTACTAAATCACTTGGAAAACCTGTGGTGACCAGAATTTTTAGTCACCTAGTAGCTAATTCCTCATTTTGTACTAGTGCATCAATATCAAAAGTGTCCACCTCCTCCAAGTATTTCCCATCTGCAGTGACATTCTCGGTATTACAGCTATGATCCCATTCCCATGAGTTAAGTTTCATTTTCTTCTTGGTCTGCCCTGCCGTCATACTCTGAACAAAGGAAGTTTGAGTCTCCCACTCCCCCCCTACACCTATTCAGTTCTTTCCCTTCCCTCCCCTCCCCCTCAATTTAGTGAGTCAGTCTGCAGATTGCTTCACACCTTTCGGTTATCTCTCTCATGCTCCTGGTCAAGGAAACAACATTGCCTTGACTAGGGGCAGGTCTCCCTCTGTCAACGCCAACACACATATTCCAGAGGATAGACCCAGAGGTCCATGTACCTTGGTTTCATTAACATCATCGATGAGTTCCATGGACTACTTGAGAGGAGTCCTTAGTGCCTCTTGGGATGGTTGTTTCTCACGTGCTCAACTTCAACTCCATCATCGCACCATTGAAATTTGTATAGGGTTTGTTCCGCATAGTACTTGGTTGAAGACCCCAGATGTCACCTGAATCTAGCAAATTGGTGAGTCTACTCGAGGGACCTAAACAAGTTATGTCCCTTGTTATTTTTGGGTTGCGTTGGAGACAGTGTTCAGAAGCCCCAACAGTGCTTCGATATACCTTTATGATTGATGCAGCATACTTGTACCACAAAGACTCTGATTCTCAATCAGCGAGTCCACACAGCTATGTATCAGATCCAGTAGACCGTCAGTCATGAAGATATAGAATTCCATGAGAATGCCATGGGTCCAATGTACCAGATCAGTATTGTATTCAGCCTCACATGGAGGCAACAATTATTGTAACATTATTTGTATATGATCAGCTCTTGTATTTTAGAGCATAGATCAAATGATTCTTTTGACATTGTCACTAGCATGGGAATTCCCACCTCGTCCATATATCACACCTTTATTGTATCTCACCCATTTATGGGAACCATATTAATACAAAAACCAAAAGCCACCATGCCCCAACCCCGGAAGCACCACCTCTACACAGCAAATCCTATGATGTCTGTTGGCCATACGTTGAGCTCTTGCCCTCACACATCAGGGTGCAATATGTTAACCCAAAAATCACCCACATAGCTCTCAATGTCCTACACCACCCAAGGATACCATCTCACAACCATCATATCACTCCATTAGACCCTCCATTAAACCCCCACACCCTCAAAATAGCTTAAGGATGAAGAAAAAGGGATAAAAACCCCAAAAACGAGCCCAAAATAACCTCCTAGGAGCTAAATCCCTCAAAAAGGGGATAAAACCCCAAAAGGGGCTAAAGTTAGGGCGTAAGGGGATAAAATCCCAAAAAAGGGGCTAAAGTCCTGACCAAGGGCTTAAAACCCTAAAACCCCTTGGAAAAGCTATAAAAGGAGGGTGGGGGGTCACTCTCAAAACACTTCTCCCATTGCCAATTGTTACGCTTCCCATGGATCCTTTGAGACCTTTGCCTCTCAAGCCACCCACACTCCCTCTCCTCCATCTCCATCCCCATTTACCCATTGCTCCCCAACCAAGAGAGGTGCTTCCACAAGCTTGGGCATGGTGGCCCATTTCCACCAGAGAAGGTATACCATGTTTTATTTATGTTTCTTAGTTGTTTAATATTCTTTTCTTTCTAACCCTTGTCCCGATTTGCAAGTTTTTTTTTTTTTCAACATTGCTTTGCAGGTTTTATCATAGCTTAGTATTTGTTTGCAGGTTTTGAAGGAGGAACCCTAACCCATGTTTGCAAAGGGGTTCATCAACATTGCCTCTATTTCTTTCTGTCATTATCTTAGCCTTAGTTTATTTTATTGTTTTGTCAGTTCCATTTTTCCATTTTTACAATCTTTATCCATGCAGGAACCTACCCTTATGTCCTATAGACAGAAGGGAGCCATTCCTGCCCTTGTAGCAAGGAGAAATCCCTGCTACACCGACCACCCCAACTTTGGAGGTATTGAGTGAAAAACTCAGAAATTATCAGTTGTTTATTCAACAACCAATAATAACCAAGGGAAAAAACACCCTGGGTTGATCGGATTGACAAATGAGGTTTAGGAGACCAATTCTTTTACAATCATTATCATGCTAGAAAATTTATTACAACTCCCCCGAGGGGGTATGAACATGTGATATAGTACAACAAAGTTTCCCAGAAGCAAGACTGAAGGTCTTCTGAAGTCCAAACAAGTTATCCTTGTCCGTTCCACCAGGATCACTTGATAAAAAACCACTAAGTACAACTTAGATGGTAACATCTAGCTCCAATTGTGGGACGTGTGCTCGATCTGGTCTTTAAGGCAAGGAGAGGATAGGAGAACACTAGAATCTTTGGTTTATATACCCCATAAAAACATCTCAACTTGACAAGAAAACCTCAGTAACACAAGTTATATAAAAAACCAAATGAACCATTAAGATTATTTATTTAAACAAAATAAATGTAACTAACTAATTTTTTTATTTTTTTACAGCTAAGTACAAACATAAATGCAGAAAGTAAATGCTCTCTTTTAAGGAGCTTATTTTCCTACTCTAAGAATGATATAAAAAGGGTTAAGTGTAATTATAAATCCAATGTAACCACCTAAGCATTTTATCAACATAAAAAAAAAATTCCTTGTCTTTGGTTACCAACCAAAGTAAGGATACTTTATCTAGAAAATGAAAACCTATGTGATGATTTGGAATGGGTGGGATGGATGGGAAATAATAGGCATGAAAAAAGTCATTAAATTTCTTCCCAAACTGGTATGTGCTCGCATAGGATGCTTCTATCCATGACTGGATAGGACTGATATACCAATCAACATGATGAGGTAGACTGACGATATCATCATACTGATCATCAAGGCTTACCGAATGATGACTCATTGTATAAGCACCAAACTGCTCCAAATAATAAGGAACCTCTACATGTGAAGAAGATGGCTGAGACTAATATTCCATTGACTGCATCACATATGACTTTTCACAACACCGCTTCTCAATGTCTTCATTACGGGTACCCTTGTGTGGCTCTGCATGATATGACTCTGAATTATCACGTGAAAATTCTGAATGCTCCTCTTCCATACTAAGATTTTCCCAGATATCTAGATCCATGCTTCCCTCTATGGATTGGATGTATCATAGATTGGACTTCCACAAATTTTTGAATAGACACTTCCCTTGCTGGACATATAATGTATGGGGTTCTCAATAAGATTTTCACAAGTCGGCTTATCTATGAAATTCCAATAGTCATCACTCCCATCTATGTTGGATATGAGAGAGTCTTCCTTGATGGTATCACATCCTAAGATATAACTACCCTCCTCTTGGTCATAATAATCATCCTTCAAATTTTTGGTTTCAAAGATATTATTAGAATTTAAACTTTCCAAAACTTCATCCCTAAGTGATGAACATAGAAAAGTATCATCATACACATCATAAACTTCTTCATAAGTGTCGATCTCTATAATGGTTTCGTCATGAGGGATTTCTAGACAAGAATTTCAACAATCTTGAGAAAATCTCAAATCTTCAATGTTTTCATTTATGGTGACATGAGGAGAGTCTTTAACAATGTGTTCAATCATGGGTTCGTTGTGAATCTCTTCAACATGATTTTCATGGATGTTCCCATCTTCAAAATCTTGCTGTGTAATGAGAGATATATTATATTCTTTAAAAATCTTCTTAATTGCTTCCTTTCTTAAATAACTACTAGGCTGATATTTGATGGGATTATCATGGATCTCCTCTTCACTTAAATGTTCAAGAAGTGATTCCAAGTCTTCAATACTTTATATCATGAAAAAAGGTCCATGATATGTTTCCATGTGATACTCTATCCCAGATAGGTATGAGGTAAAGATATTTTCAAGGAAATTTTTCAAACCATTCATACTACCCCTACCATCATGCCACTGCTCTAAAAACATCCAAAGGAAGCTTGGAAATGAGGTTATATGTTTATTAGGAAGGCCCTGATAGAACCAACAATAGGCCTCACCCTGAAAAGTACCAGCAAACATTTCCATCATATTGTCTTCATGAAGCACATTGGAGTCAGCCATCAACTGAAGGAAATATTTGACATGCTAGATGGCCGAATCACCATAATTTCCATGAAATACTGAAATCCATTTACATGCATCCCCCACACCATCACAAGAGTTAGGAAAACCTAGGATGTTTGAGAAATGGATAGGCTGAAAATTTTCAGTTATCTGGGCACCATACTGCTCCCTTAATTCATCCATATCAAAAATTAATAGTATGCATTTGATATAACCATTAAACCTTGTACTGAATAGGTGGAGCTATCAAGTGATGAGCTTTAAATGTTTTAATATGTCACATGGGCTCATCTACACACAACAAAACTTCACAAATTTATGAGATAACAGGGTTTGTATCCCTTCAATGGAGTCACCATGTGAGATTTAAAATATACATTTAAGAACTCTAACAAAAATTACTTTTTGCTTTTCTTTGTAAAAATAAAAATTGAAAAAATTCAGTGGAGACGCCAGATGAAAATTAAAGATCTACTCTAAGCATTCATCAAACAAAGCAAAAACAAAAAGGAAGAAAAAAAAAGTCGTACTCCAGGAAAAAAAATTTTATCCCTAGCAACAGCGCCAAAACGTGTTGATGCCTTTTACACACTTGGGTTATGTGGAAAAAATATTCAAGCTACTCGGTGTGTCCTTGGGTGAAAGTATCGAGTCAAGGTTGTCACCTTGTTCTTGACTCCTCCGTTCAATCTAACTCCTAATGAAGCCAAGGGGGGTAGACCCTATTAAGTTACTAAGGATAATTACTTAGTGTGATGGTGTTATATTGATTAATTTGTTTAGGAATTTTGAAATTAACCAGTGGAAAAAAAAGATAACAAGATGCAATATTTAAAGCACATAAGCACAGTAATGGAATGCAATATATATATAATCGAAAGAAATGATCAAAGTAAATAACCAGTTCCTTAAATGGAGTCAACAGAGAAAATAATGTGCTTGCATGCGCTTGAAAGAATGTTTTCCAAATGACTCTTGGTAGATTTTAAATTAATGTGGAATGTAAATGAATTCATCTAGGTGACAAGGGGACTCCAGATATACCCGAGGCATACTTGGAGTATGTCCAAAAGTGAACTTTCACGGCTACCCGCAAGGTGGTTTGTGGGCTAGAATGAAGTCTTGGAGACTATTGTTCATAATGCACCCTTTAGGGTGTGACAGAGATCGGTGCTTCAAGGTCACTTTCTAGTTGTTCCCACTCCTTTGGGTATTTTACCATGATTTACAGTTCGTTCGAGGCATTGGATTTTTTCCTAATGGTTTGTCAATTTGGGAGGTGAAGACTGACTACTCTAGTCACTCAAGTGCTTTTGATGTAGCTTGACTGATCGAATGAACCGCATCCAAGTACAGAGCATACACACTAGATTCTTTGTTATTTTTAGAAAATTTTAAAAGAGGTGTTCTTATTAAAAAGAAAACCCTCCAGGAACCTCTTTCAGTCCAACTGGACCTCAATCAGGGAATCAAAGAAGCGTTGATTTTATTATTATTATTAAAAAAATTAATTATAGCAGATAAAGCATAACCAAATAAGTAAACCACAATTTTCTAATTAGACTACAAGGACCCTTTCTTCACCTTTCGGCTCAAAAGGAGGCTCATGGGGTAAGTATTAAAATTAATTTGAAACCACCATATATGGAATATGACAATTATTATAAGTCAAATTATACTACCCCTTCATATTAGAACTACACTAGATTGAAAAAAGATGAAAAAATGTAAAAAATGACATGGACGTGAATCCCCCCAGGGGGGATGGTGAATAGGATCGAAAGAGCCTATTCGAAGAGATTTTTATTTTTATTAGAATAAATTACAATATCAAAAAACTGAAATTAGGGCCACTTTTTCCTTATATGGAATGAGACCAAATGTTTACAAATTGCAAAAATTTGAAATTTTGGGAAGACGGAGACCCCTAAGGGGGGTTTCGAATGGTCCAAAAATGCTTTCCAGAAAGAGCCTCCTCATATTTTATGTTACACATACTAAAAAACAGCAACATAATCACAGTTAAATATTCCCAAAAGTACTTTTGGATGAACAAATGTTTTACCCAAAAATTCTAAGTTAAAGCTAGTTTTTAAACAAGCAGAAAAGGAACCAAGGAAAGCAAGATTTCCTTGGGATATTGGCCTGATTTTGGGGCATCCAATATGAAGCACTTAAATTTACAAATATAAATTTTTATACTCTAAGGAAACAACCATACATTCAACAAGCTTTAGATCTACTTTCACATCCTTGACAAAATGACAATTTTTCCTAAAACTAGATCTAGAATGCTTGTAAATTTTCTTTTACGAATGAGATCTAGTTTATGAGATTTAAGGCAGAAATATCTATGGAAAATAAACACTGAAATTGATAGATCTAAACAATTTTAAATCTACAAACAAGTACCTAGACTGATGTTAGAAAAAATTGAAGGAGGAAGAGGAAAAGAAGAGCATTTTTGCTGGAAGCCTTGAAGATAAACCGTGGAGCTTTCCGATGGAATGTCAAGGGACTATGCCTTTGAATGGTTTTGGAGAGAGTGAAGAATAAAACTAGATCAGAATCCTCTCCAAGCTAGGAACCTACAACTGAATCTAAATACTTGCCAAAATACTTGTGAGATCCAGTTAATACATACATAGAGATTTCAAAATAACATGCATATAAACTCATAAAACATGTTGAATCTAGATCTCTAAACATGCATCAAAAAGGAAAGAGATGGCCAATAAAATTATTAACAAAATTCTTTTGTATCAAGATTATAATAAACTTATTATCAATCTTAGCAATTAATCCACAAACAATCAGCAAATTATGAACATAGATACAGGTTACCTCAGTGAAACATGGTAATGCTCATCCACACATACAATGACATGACACCATCTTGCCTCCAAAGATTCACTTTATTCCAATAGCAAAAGATATTACATAGTATTAAAACATCAATGGCTCCTCAATCCAACTCTTACTAACTTAGAAAGGAGGCAGCCATGCTTTATTTATACACAAAATTGAAACCCCATCCCAAAGGGGGCGCAAATCCCAAGGAGATAGACCACTGCAGCTGAAGGAGAGTCCATCAATGCCTAATCTGAAGCTGAACTGAGCTTCTACTAAGTTTGAATGTCAATTGGGGGTTTGATTGAGCTGACACATCAACCTAATGAGTGAATCATCAACCATAAAGCTCCCAGAAGATCCCACACATGTGGAGGAGAGAGAGAGGGCGCAATTCCCCATAAAGGAAGTTGAAGTTCAACTCTGGATCCACCTAGATCAACTCCTTCAATCAAGGATTTGTTAGATCCAGTCAGTCTGGTGCCTATGAGACTGATTTCAATCAAATTGGTTAATAATCCATTGATTTTGGATTTTGGATTTGCTCCATTATTCATCAATTTATTAATTAAAATAATCAATAATTGATTTTTTGGGGCTTTTTGACCTGAGTGATGGAAAATCACTCAAAACTAGGAAAAAGTGGGTCTATAGGTTTATCGGGTGCTCTTAGCTTGAAAATGAGCACCTACATTACTGAATATGACTTCCAAGCCCACTTTTATTACAAAACCAATTTTTCCAATTAAACTATTAAAAAATAGCCTAAGTTTTGGAAAAACTAAATTTTAATAAAAAACATTGAAAAAAATTAAAAAATTAAAAAACCTTAAAAACCTAGGGGGACTTAGAGATGTTCATATGACTTGACCATAATTCCTATCATGTTTATACATTGACACATAGACTCTAATAACCTCAATAGGCCTAAATGCCAAGACGATCACCCCAACTTTGGAGGTATTGAGTGAAAAACTTAGAAATTATCAGTCGTTTATTCAACAACCAATAATAACCAAGGGAAAAAACACCCTGGGCTGATCGGATTGACAAATGAGGTCTAGGATGCTAAGTATTTTACAGACATTATCATGCTATAACATTTATTACAACTCCCCCAAGGGGGTATGAACATGTGATATAGTACAACAAAGTTTCCTAGAAGCAAGACTGAAGGTCTTCTGAAGTCCAAACAAGTTATCCTTGTCCAGTCCACCAGGCTCACTTGGTAAAAAATCATTAAGTACAACTTAGGTGGTAACATCGCTCAATATTTAGCTCTTTTGGGATTTTTAGCCCCTTTTTGGAGGCTTTAGCCCCTATGATAGCTATTTTGGCTCTTTTTAGGGGTTTTTAAGCCTTTTTCATATTTTTAAACCTTCTTGAGGGTGTGGGGGTCAAATGGGGTCAAATGAGGGTCATGCATGGATTTCCTTGGGTGGTGTAGGTCATGTAGAGCTTAGTGAGGGATTTTTTAGGTTAATAGATTGCCCCCTGATGTGTTAGGGCAGGAGCTCATCGTATGGCTAATGGACATCATAGGATTTTCTTGGGGAGAGGTGGTGCTTCCTGGGTTGTGTCATGGTGGCTTTTGGTTTTTGTATTAATATGGTTCCCATCAATAGGTGAGATACAAATAATTTATGACATGTATATGGACAATTTGGGCATCCCCATGCTCATAATGATGTCAAAATAATAATGTGATATAAGCTCTATAATACAAGAGCTGATCATGTACAACTATTGTTACAATAGTGGTTTCCTCAATGAGAGGATGAATACAATCCTAATCTGAATAACTGCTACATTGGACCCATGGAATTCTCATGGAATGCTATATCTTCATGACTAATGGTATGCTGAATCTGGAACGGTAAATAGTTTACTAACAAAGAGTCAGAGTCTCTCTATTATGAGTATGTTGTATCAATCATAAATCTATATAGAAGCAATGATGGGGCTTCTGAACATTGTCTCCAATGCAACCCAAAAATTACAAGGGACATGAATTTGTTGGGGTCCCTCAAATAGACTCATCAATGTGCTAGATTCAGGTGACATCCAGGGTCTTCAACCAAATACTACATGGACCAATACCCTATATGAATCTCAATAGTGCGATGATCTAGCTGGAGTTGAGCACGTGAGAAACAACCATCTCGAGAGCCATTAAGGACTCCTATCAAGTGGTCCAAGGAACTCATCAATGAGGTTAATGAAACCAAGATACAGGGACCTCTAGGTCTATCCTATGGAATACATGTGTTGTCATCTATAGAGGGATACTTGCCCCTGGTCAAGGAAATGGTGTTTCCTTGACCAAAAGTGTGAGGGAGATAACCAAAAGGTGTGAGACAATTTGAGGACTGACCCACTGAATGGGGGGGGGAAGGGAAGGAGATGCATAGGGGCAGAGGGAGTGTAGTGGACTTAAACTTCCTTTGTTCAGAGTATAATGATAGGGTGTACCGGGAAGCAAATGAAACTGACTCATGGGAAAGGGATCATAGCTGTAATACCGAGAATGTAACTGCAAATGGGAAATACTTGGGGTAGGTAGACACTTTTCATATTGATGGGATCCAAGGAAGACACATTGCAAAGTACTCTAAACAAATGCGACCATGGGAATGCTACCAAACTATTATCTATGGTGTGGTGTCTACAGACACCGTTGTGGTACGATCTCATGGATTTTTGGCAAGCCCAAGAAAGTAAATGCTCGATGGTGCTTTCAATTTTAGTGAGTCTGAAAACATGAAGAAGACTCCAATGGGGGATATTTTATGTTGGTAGTGTCCTGTGCCTAAAAAAGGATAAAATTATACACAAGAGAGTTCATCCATACTTTAGGGGATGAGAGACTTATTTACCCTTGGTAGTCTATTCAGGTCAGGAAAGGTTAAACCTATATTGACTGGACGGTCATTCAGATTCTTTTACGTGCATGAAAAAAACCAAGTTTGCTCAGCAATCTTTTCTTGATGAGAAGGCTGGAAAAGAGCTTAACAATAACCCATGGTGATGTTTTTCATAAAGTTCGGCCCCTCTGCTCAAGAAAGTATAAAAGTATGCAGAGGGGAACGGTCTTGGATTGAATGTGCCAAGATGGTCCTTTTCATTTGATGTTCTACATAGTTCACAAAAGGAGATAAACAAGATGATGTAGACACCCTTTCCTATACTTTAACCAGCAGGAAAGGAAGAAGTTGCGCTCGACAATCTTTTAATTCTTTTAGGAGTCAAAAAAGAGCTTAAAATAAACTCTGGTATGGTCAACCTACTGTGGTGGCACATGTGGTGCCCCATGTCGGGACAATGGATAGTGATCCAAAGATCATCTGTGCAGTATGGATGGAGCAAGTGAATCTTAAATATATCAATACATGCACGGGATATATTGTGGCAGAGGCATGCAAACTGAGGTGTCTCTCAGACAGAGGTCAAGAGAGCTGTGTGTGAGTTATGGTGGACGGACTTGACTACATATGGTGTGAGTGCAATTTCGAAGGTAATGATATGCCAAATGCATGTAAAGGAAATGATCTATCCTCCAGACGATGGCCTAGGGATGCGCATAAGGTGCAGTGGATGACTTAGATAGCTATATGCTAAAATAAAATGATGTGCCTTATGGGCGATGACCCGAGAACCCACATGAGTGGCGGTAGGAAAGTGTGATGCAATTACAGGTCCAAAGACACTTGTATCACCATGATGTGGCTCATAAATCGAGGTAAATTCCAGGAGGTGGTCCCAAAAATTACTTATTAAACATGAGATGATGGTCTCATTAGAATATAGAGGACAAAATTTGAGCCCAGAGGTGTGAGAGGTGTCTTGAATAGGTTTTGGGTGACTTTGTATTAGCAGCTAATGGTGCTTCCTCTGACTTGTGGTAAAAAATGTTGAAAAAAAAAGGAAAAAACTACTCTATAAGAGACTCATAGTGGTGGTATCAGGCATAGACTCTCTTGAGGTAGAGCCCGTTATGCATCTTCTTCAAGAGGTGACCATCTGAGTCAGTGAAGAGGTATGCCCCCTTATCGAGAAAAAGGTAATTGGAAAGGCCAGGTGACGGAATCTGATCTTTTATGGGAAGAACCAATTCCACACTATGGTTTAAAGGGAATGGGGTAAAACCAGAGGTGGTCTTACAGATATCTCCATCATCGCATAAGTGGTGCTGGGATAGATCAGGTGGATCTTCCACAAATGATGAGACAGAAGGGAAATTGGTGCTAGAGATCATGTAAATGGTATTGGTTATGGATTTGGTGGCCTTCCCCCCAGTATCTATTGGAGGAAGAGGGGCAGGCCTGGAGATGGGAGGAGTCTCTAGGCCACCATCATCTCAATTGGATGGACACAAGTCAACACATCCTGGGACCTCAAAGGTAGCGTAGGTGGTTCAAGGAACCACACAGGAACTCCCAATGTGAATCCTATGAATTGCAGGTTTCCAAGAAAGACTTTCTCACGACCCTGGATGGTAGGAAAAGGAAAAGAAAAAGAAAAAGGAAAAGGATCATGTTGATCAGGAATTAACCCCAATGTTTCCCTGGTAACTGAGTTTGTGTTTGTGGATGTGGTTGCAGCTGTGGATGGAAGTGCGACTACAGATGGAGTTGTGGCTGTGGTTGGTGCTCCAGCTCTGATGGTGTTATAGCTACAGATGGTGCTGTGGCTGTGGTTGTTGGTTCGGTCCAATAGTGCTACATGAGAGCATGCACAAATCCACAGTCTCATTTGGTGTCAATGGTGGTGACACTAAGGGGAAAGAATCCATCATTGTGGTATTGGCAAACAACCCAGGTCCCACATTCAATAATGGGGAGGCTGGTATGTTGTCAACCATGGTGTTGACCACATGGATAACATTGGCAGGTGTTGTTAGTCCTTGTGGTTCAATGGTGTTGATCATAGGGATAATGTTGGTGGGTGCTGTGATCCCTTGCGGATTGTGATAAGTCAGTTGGTCAACCGTCATGATTTTCCCTTCATGGGGGAATATCATGAGACAAAAAATAGTTGATGCTACGGCTCTCATGGTGTACATATAACTTGTTTTGAGGAGAAGGTTATAGTCCAATTGAGCATTGACAACCTCTATGTCAATCAGTATTATTTTCCTAGCTAATGTGATAGGGACATGAGGGAGGATTCCTTAGGCTTTAGTGGGATGGACATCATAAGCCCGTAGAGTAGTAGAGGATGGTTGTAGAATTGGGGACCCAAGCTTCTGCCAAACTAGGGTAGACATAATGCACGTGGATGCCCCCTCATCCACTATGTACTAGTGTACAACCAAATTCTAGACAGACACCGGGATTTGGAAGGCAATGGTAGATGGCATCCGTGGTTTTCCATTCTCTATGTTGAATGTGATCAACTTGGAGTCAGAGGGGTCCACGGCACCAAGGGAAGCTAGTAAGGATTTTTGTTGCGTTGAGAAATTTTTGAGTACCTCAAGAGCGAACATGGCGGTAGGTGTTTGGGCCAAATGATCCATGATGCTGTAGCTGACAGCAACTCTAGCCATGGCATTGTTGGAAACTTGGAGTATGGGGGGTGTGGGAAAGGGGGTAACTGAAGAGGTGCATTGGCTATTTTAGACGTAGATTTTGTTGATGTGTTGGTGGGTTTGGCGTTTGTTTTGTACTGATTTTTTCTGGTTTGTAAATTGACCTCTTCAGTTGTCATAGCTAGGAGGTGGTGGACACCTGTTTTTGCCATCGGAGGTGCCACTAAAGTGTTAGGGTTGGATTAGGGAGTGGGTGTAGTTACCACCAATCCTTGGACTGGTAATGGGTTTTGGAGCACCATAGGAGGAGGTCATGGTGGTGCTAGGTTGGGTTGGGCTTGGTCTGTTGTATTGGTGGCATGTTGAACCTCATTTCTAATGGCCTATTTAGCATGACCCATGAAGGGACACTCATATGTGTAGTTCCCATAGACCTCGCATAGTGTGCATAGTTGGTTTGTATGCAACAGAGCATTGCGTCTTGGTGCATTTGGTCGTTGAGGATTTTGGGCTGCCCGGTTCACCGTGGCATTGTTGGGAGGATTTGGTTGTTGACCTCCCCCATGTGTTTAATTGTTTCCTTGGTTCCAGGGTCAGTTATTTTGGATTTCCCTTATTGGTTATTGGGGGTTGGCTGGTTGGGACAGTTTTGCTGTGCAAACACCTGTCCCAATGTAGCAGGTGGAACAGGGGCGGGGGCTTGAATAGCTTGTACTAGTGGTGCATAATAGACTTGGGTGGGTGTCGGTGCCACAAATGTGGGCATTTGTCCTGCGTATTGTTTTGTCAGCCAAGCTAATTCCTGGGCCTACTGCAGTGGCTCAGGTTGTGCATAAGAAGTTATGGCTCCAGACTGGGACATCATTCTTGCATAGTTCAGAGTTTTGTTTTGGTAGGAAACACTAGGGGTGTTGCTTGGTTGTGGTGGTATTACAAGTGGTTTCAGATGATGTTGTGGTTAGTGGGAGACAGAACCTATGATTCCATTTGCGGCATGGGATGCCCCCGATGCATCCCGGTAGGAGGTTCCTGCATGGGGAGCATCTGGAATAGTAGTGTAAATGTATCCAAACTGTGTATAGATCATATCAAACTGTCGGGCTTTCAAGATGGCCTCCTCTTCAGATTGGGGACATTCAGATGCGATGTCCTTTGCTATAGGTGGTAGAAAAGTTTTTAGGAACCTATCCAGGAAGATCCTGTCATCAAGTTGGATCTTGTACAAACTATAGTGTCACCACCACTCATGGATGTGGTCGGTTATCTGGGTTACAGTACTATGGAAACATGATAATAAGATCTCCACCGCTTCATCGTATCTAACGGGGAGTTGAAAATATTGTAGGAAAATGAAATGCAGGGAGTTGAAATCCAGGTACTTAGCTTGTGGTAAGCTTAATGTACCACTTGGCTACAGCACCTGTAAGGGTGCGTTGGAATAGTCAGAGCCTGATTGAATCATATACAATGCTATTTGATGGGCACCATAGGTGAAACATCATGATGTGGTTTTGGGGGCACTCCCCTGCCTTCCCTTCAAACTTGGGAATGTCTGAGGGAAGTTTGGTTGGCATGGGAGACCAAAATGTTTGATGGTGGATAGGGTCATTTGTTAACCAATCCAAGTCAGGCAAGTTGAGACGTGCCATGAAAGGAAGGTTTGACCCATGGTTGATGTGAGATGGGGCATAAATGGTGGTGGGGTTTGCAGGGACATGATGCACCTGCATAAATGGGGGTACTTGTGGCACTATTATGGATGTGCCACTACCCCCAAGTGTGGTAAAAGGAACTATGTGAGTGGAAGGACCACTTCCCCCATGATTGATAGGAGGGGCAGTGTAGGTGGAAGGGCCACTAACCCCATGCATGCCAAGTGGGACAGTGTGGGTGGAAGGCACACTGCCCCCATGTGTTATAGGTGGGCAGCTTGACTGGTCAATATGGGTGGTGGTAGCTAGCTTATGATGGTTTGCATGACCTTACTGGGGCCACCATCAGAGTTGTTGGTGGTGGTGTGGGGTGTGGACATGGGTTCACTGCCAATCACTAAGCCAAAAAATGGATTCAGTTTTGCACCATCCATGGGGCTAGATGGTGCAGTATGCAGGTCTAGCTCATATTGGTATGATTCTGAGTCTGAATTAGAGATTGTATGGATTTCTGATGGTGTATAGGGTCATCGAGAATGGTCTCTATGGTGTTGGTGCAAGGACCCGAACTGTGGTGGGTCACCTCTTAGGCATGAGGAAGAACATGGGGGATCAATCGTGTCTTATTTGTATGTCAAAATGGTGAAATATGGTAATGATTTTTGGACCCCAGTTTTAATGGCTTCCTATTGGCTGCAGGTGGTCACTCAGCCACCAAGACTACCAGAAGACAGCGCTTGGCTTTTTCCTCATGAGAGTGCTAGTCAATCGATGGGGGTCATTGCCCATTTCGCTTGGCAATTCCTCTCAATGGCTAGCTGCTTTAGGGTTCCCGTGGTACTCCTCACAATGAGTTTCTAGGATGAGCCCAAGTACTTCCCATGGTTAAGGCATTCAGGGACTTATGTCCTCAAAGACTGCAGATGTTTGACTTAATGTAAATGATAAATTTTAATGGCTCACTCAACATCATGAACTGAGTTTGGTTATTTTATATGGTATGGTTTGTGTGTATGTATTTTGTCTTTTTATTATAATTAGTGGCTGCTTAAATGGTTTATGAATATTCCACAGAGTTCAAAACATTGTTGATGAAATAAGTAAATGATAATCAGAAATTGAAACATGTACCATTTGTGAATCTGAACTATGATAGCGTGACTAGGTGACTTTTTTGCACCTGTATTTCTCTTCAACCAGGAAAGGGTGATGGGATCTCAACACAATGGGACTAATCCCATCCATAGATCCATAGGTCACCCTCCAGATGCAAGGTCAGTCAATAGGGAGGATGCTGAGTGTCGTGAGGCCCCTTGGGCCTACTACCCCCTCTACCTTCCAAGTCACCCGTTTTTAGTGGTTTTGAAAAATGCCAAGTGAAGTGCCTATTACTATATGAGATTCAACCTTCATCTTATCCCAGAATACCCCGAAGGGTGATGACTGGGTAGAGGAGGAAGGGCTAGGAAAGATGTTGATTTTAATTACAGTAATTTTTAATTAAGCTTTGATTAGATTTATTAATACAATAACCATTTCATTTACCATTGATTTGCACATGCTGTAATAAAATGAACAAATACTGAAAAGAAATAGAAATAGATTGGATGGACAGAGGCGGCTAAGCCACACTGACAGTCCTTAATTTTTAAAAATCAGAATCTAAGAGATAGATCGCTCTTTTTGAGGCAAATTTGGCGAGGGGGTCACCAAATTTTCCCCAAAATAGGTGAGGGGGTCGCTCAGAAACTACAGATAGAAGCGAGCTGGCTTCTAGGATGGGGTCACACCTTTTGGGGAAAAATGAGTGACCTGTTCACACCTTTCAGGCTTGAATGAGCGACCTGGTCACACCTTTTAGCTCGATAAGAGAGACCTTCTCCAAAAGGTAAAATTTTTTTCATCCTGAGCCAGATCTGACCAACAGTAACTTTTACTGTGGCCAAATGGGCTCAGATTGGCCTTGAGGAGGCTCCTCAGTAACTAAAAATGCAGAACAATAGAGATCTAAGCTAGATTTGATAGAAATTTAAACTAGGAAAAATAAAAATAAAATACAAAAATAAAACCTAGGGATCATGTGGGTTCGACCTGGTATGGTCGCCAAATATGTAGTAGGGATTTCGCCCTTGCTAAAGGAAGGAATGGATCCCTTCCATTTATAGGATAGAAGGGTAGGGTTCCTGTGAGAATGCAAATAAAAATAGGAAGGAAATGAAATGAAATAGAATAGAAATAAAAAAAACCCTCTGCACATAAGGTTAGGGTTTAAACTCCAAGACCCTGCATACAATTGTTAAAAGACCAAAAGACCTACAAGTAAACAAGGGAAACCTGCAAGAACATGTTAAACAATAGACCTGCAACCAAATACTGTTAGAAAACAACAATCTACCAAAGCAAACATGCAAAAGAAAAACAAATATACCTTCTAGCTAAAATGGGCAACCATGCCCTAGCTTGGGAGAGCACCTCTCTTAGGAATTGGGAGCTATGGCCCAATGGGAGGATGGATGAGAGGGAGGGTGAATGGCTTGAGAGGTAAATTGTCTCAAGGAACTCACTCGGGCAGCATAACAATATGGAAAGAAGGAATGTTTTTAGAGTGACCCCCACCCCTTTATTTATACTTTTTCTCAAGACTTTTAGGTTTTGAAGCCCTTGGTTCAGGCTTTAGCCCCTTTTTTGGGCTTTTAGCCTCTTTCTCTCAATCTTTAGCTCTTTTGGGGGTTTTATCCCCTTTCTAGAGGATTTATCCCCTATGAGATCTTTTTTGGCTCTTTTTAGGGATTTTAAGCCCATTTTCATATTTTTAAGCCTTCTTGAGGGTGTGGGGGTCAAATGGGGTCAAATGGGGGTCGTACATGGATGTTCTTAGGTGGTGTAGGTCATGTAGAGCTTAGTGAGGGATTTTTTAGGTTAACGCACCCTTCCACTCTTCTCTCTCACTCCCAAACCCCAAATACCACTTTGTTAGACCTCTCTATGTCTCTCTAACTCTTGATATCACCCTCTCACACTCTCTCACCACCCTACTCCTCCCTAACCCTCTCTCACTCTCTCACTCACTCTCTCTCTCTCTCTCTCTCTCTCTCTCTCTCTCTCTCTCTCCCTCCCCCCCTCCATCTCTCTCAGTCC
>LPNX010054328.1:13690-58692 GCA_001517045.1 Pseudotsuga menziesii
AATCTTTAGAATTTTGATCAAGATAATATTAAAACATGCTTATCCAACCCATAATAAAATGCTTTATTCTTATCAAAAAATTTTACAACAAAATTTGAGAAAGATTTAATCCAAAAACAAATACTTTCAAGGTTAACCCTAACATGTAAATGTTCATTTTTAGTTATAAAGAAAAACAAGTCATTTCTCAAAAACATTTGAATAAATGTTTAATATCTTCATTTAAAATCTTCATCTGATGGTAAAATGATTTTCAAATTCCAATTTATTCTCGAAATCTAAATTTTAAAAATTTATATGGATTAGTTTACTCATTAACTACTCTTAACATTCATTATTAGTTTTAAAGAAAGACAAGTAAAACAATTTTTGGAAATCTATTTGATTAAATAATTATTAATGTTACTCACCTCATTTTTTTACTGATTTTTACCATATTTTGAAATTACTTAAGCAAGTTGACCATTTCCAACTAAGAATACTTATTAGACATTTTTGTAAATTAAAAAGAGCTTGCATCTCAAGAGAACTTGATCCCTCTCGGCACTTGGTAGAGCCATAGTTAAGTTGGATCTATACTGGTTAGAAACATGAGTGAACAATAAGGATTATTAACTTTTGTTGAAGAATGTATCTATCATCTAGTATTAATAACATTTAGCAAAGCATCAAAATAATGAATTTTAATTTTATTAACTAGAACAACATTTTTGGAGAAATAGAAGTTTATTTCTATGAAAAAGGAAATAATGACTAAAGAACATCACCTAGGAAGAAGTCTAGAGCTAGTGGTCCCTAATATTCTGATTTTGATGGGTCCTTTTTTTAGATTAATCTTGACTGAGTTAAAGAGTCAAAGATGGGTTTACCATTTGTGGTTTATGGGCCAATGTTTTTGGGTGTCCTATGGTATTGCATGTGATGAAGTCTACTTAAAGTCTTGAATAAATTTGATTGTAAAGTGCCTGAGGATGATTGGTGTTGAACAGATTGGCCATGCCATGGTCGGACTAGTCAAGGGTAATAGATCTATTGTTGCTAGTTTTCTCGGCTCTACATTGTGTATGCTTGCTTATTATATGTATTATGTGTTTTATCATTATGTGCTCATTCCTAATGGCTTGTATCAAAGCAAGGTTGAAGGAAAACTTAAATTCCTTAGAAGCTATGATTTCTTGCATTAAGATGGTTCATGGGTATGTGAACCATGGTAAATTAGCTAGAAAGACACGGTAAAAATTGAGGATGAGCACATGGAATATGCGAATGAAGAAGTGATTGGTTCACTATAATAATTTTTTTATGCAGTTTGATTTAACCACAATGTAAATGGGCATACGATTATAAGACTTGTTTATAGATGCATGCCCCTGGTTTTTGGGTCACCTATGAAAATTCTAGAGGTAGATTTAGGTAGAATGAATAGGGGGTGCATGTTGTATTCATGGATACACAGTTAAAACTTTGAGTGGGTTTGGTATTAACACCAAGTCAAGTTTAAATGGGGGAATGCTAGGTTAATCTTGACTTGGTTAAAGAGTCAAAGATGGGTTTACCATTGGTGGTTTACCAACCCATGGTTTTTGGCTTCCCATGGTATTGCATGTGATGAATCCTACTTAAAGGATTGAGTAAATCCATCATAAAGTTACTAGAAGTGGTCAATGTTAGTCAAATTGGCCATGCCTTAGAAGGAGTGGTCAAGGGTAATATATCTATTGTTGTTGGTTTTCCTAGCTTTGGGTTTCTAAGGTAAAAATATTCTTTTTCATTGTGTGTTCTTTCTTATGATATGTACCATGGTGTTCATTGCTAAAAAAATTATCATTTGATGGTCTCAATCTCAATGTTTTAAGATGAAAATGGATAATTTTCTCTAGTGCATGGTCACTTTGGAGGGGGAAATGGATAGTATGAGGGTGCCAAAACTCAATCAATATTGGAAGGATAATATGCACTTCACATTCGTTTCCCTCAATCCCTGAGAATAAGACTACTCCTAATTATTCATATCAAATTCAACGAAACAACCTCTATTTATAGACTATAACTTAGCTACGAGATGAGCTAATTTAAATGAAAATTATTAAAATTTAGGTATGGGAACCCATGTTCTTGATTTAACCAAAAGAAGTACCAAATTCCAAAATATTGATAAATTGAGAGGCTTATCTCGGTCTACATTCAACCACCTAATGTTTCCAAGCATCCTTCATCATTTATGGACCCAAAAAATCATTAAACCCTAAATTTATAGGGGTCACAAGAGTATCAAATTATTTATGTTGTGGTGATGCAAGTTTGTAGGGACATCTCATGCAAACCTATTAATGGTCATTTAAAGGTCTAACTATTCTTTATGGTGTATAAATGGCGTTCAAATACTTGATTGTATTATATGAGGCACATTATCATTTGTGATGCTTCAAAGTACAAGCACTTGAATGTTGTAGGTAAGAAAAAATAAGGTTATAACATTATTTGTAAGGTTAGAAACACACACACACACACACACACACACACACACACACACAGATGAGTCCCATGATCATAAAATAGTCGTAGAAATATACAATACAAGAGAGAGAGAGAGAGAGAGAGAGAGAGAGAGAGAGAGAGAGAGANCATAAAATAGTCATAGAAATGCACAACATAGGAGGGAGAGAGGGAGGGATAAGAGAAAGAGAGAGGATTCCCATCCTCATAAAATAGTCATAGAAATGTACAATATAGGAGAGAGAGAGAGAGAGAGAGAGAGAGAGAGAAGTCCCATGCTCATAAAATATTTGTATAAATGTACAATACATGAGAGAGAGAGAGAGAGAGAGAGAGAGAGAGAAGTCCCATGCTCATAAAATATTTGTATAATAAATGTACAATACATGAGAGAGAGAGGTTTCCCATGCTCATAAAATAGTTGTAGAAATGTACAATATATGATCATGGAGAGAGAGAGAGAGAGAGAGAGAGAGAGAGGGAGAGAAGGGGAGAGAGAGAGAGGGGTCTCATGATTATTAAATAGTTGTAGAAATGTAAAATACAGGACCATGGAAAGAGGAACCATATCACATTACATATGAAAATTATTTTTTCTTCCATTTAATATGTTGGGAGATAGAAGCTCAAATTGAATGTTCATAATGTATGTTGAAAACAATCATACTTGTCTAATGTCTGTTATAGAGAAAATATTCATATTGGATTGGGGTGGACCACAATAGAGAGTATGGCACTAGAAATCAATCCATTCTCAAGACTACTAGATACATAAAAGAAACTAATCAATAAGATATAAGAACCGTACCTCAACCTTATGTTCGAATATGACTACTGTTGAGCTCTCGATCACAAATTGTCTCTACAATTCGTCCTCAATAGCAAAGAGATATACAAGAATGATATATAATTTGTAAGTATCTATTCTAGCATATTCAATTTAAACATGTATATAAAGCAATTACATCCATGAATACAAATATTCATAATTGGACATGAAAGAAATGGATATTTCTATTAATGTAAAACAAAGATAGAATATGAAAACCTCTGTCAGAAGCTTTTCGGAATCGAGAAATCAAGTCCCTCCACCTAGGCCTCCACCGCTTCAATCCTCTATAAGACGACAAGCTCACAAAGACAATGGAAATATTTGGAAAGAGAACCAATTACTTTCTCAAAGGACAAAGGGATGCAGACTCAAGCATAAAAGAATGGGGGAATTTTCTTCTATAATATCCTTACTCTCCAAGTTTCTCCTCCTCTAATGATTCACAATGGATCAATATATTACCCCTCACTGTGAAATGGAGGGTCGAATTGGAGTGTTTCTCGGCATATGAAAGGATAAGGATCAAGGCGTTCGATACTTGATGGGGAAAACTCCAAATATTTTTTGTATTTTAGCGTAAAACCTGAAGTACGTAGGTGATAGTGGTGCAAGATGTGTATATGTGAGTTGTGAACTGGTGACCTGCATATGTATTCAAAAGTGTCTTTTAAAGGGTTATACTGGAGCATCAGGGTTATGGTGAGTAAATGGGGTATAGTGAGCCTTCATAGGGGCAAGGAAAGGCCATCAAGGCATAATGCATCAGGTGTGGAAAATCACACTATAACATATGCCCCCTGATGTGTGAGGTGAGAGGGGTACATGATGGCTGCAATACATTGTAATATTCCCTGGAGTGGAGTAGTGAAGAACCATGTTGAAGAACCAACCACACGGCATTATAATACAATGATAACTCTCTACATATTACTACAGATATGAATTATACATATAAATCTCATATATATATATATATCAGTACAATGGCCATTAATAAGAAAGAGTGGTTATTTCCACATACAATACATGGTGAAGTATGGTCTCCATACTAAATGAAGACATATGGTACATAAGAAGGTAAACTAATCTAGTAAGAGAATTGAAATATCATAATAACTATCATGAATAAGGAGGCATCATATATGAAATGCCACCATACACTGAGGTATTCTATACAAGCCATTGATAACACATGTCCTATCATGTGAATAAAGGTGTTGGGGTCAAACACGACGGACCATTGCCTAATTACTCGTCATTGATGTATACCATTAATAGACATGAGACATCCCACCGACAATGAAAATGGGATTCAAGGTACATAGTACATTCAATCAAGTGTGAATAGATGTTTTGAGGTTGAACACTTGAAAAAATCCATTGATCAGAGGACATTGATGTATTCCCAAATATTTCGATAGAAAGAGAACCTGTCACTGATGAATGTAAGTCTCAAGGCACTCAATGGACTCTAGATACTGATTCTAGAATAAATTATATGAATTCAATGGAATATAATCCACTAGAAGGAGGGAATTAAGGCATCCCCCATCAACGAACTTGAGGTACTCAGTGAGGTTGGATAATTTGGAAGAACTCAGACGAACACAATGTGAAAAACCTAGTAATCAATGTATTGAGAATGGTCGACATGAAGAGTCAATATAATTGAGGAATGGATGACTTAGGTTAAATAATTCCTTCAAAAAAGAGCATAAGAAATATGGATACACTTAGAAAACATAGACTTAAAGTGAAAAATGGGACAACTATGTGATACAAGAGGCATCAAGAGAGGATCCATAGTGAGTGGAAGCATAACAAATCGACGGAAAAATATCTGAATAATGAGTACAACTCCTAAGTTCATCTTAGAAACCAAACATATGATGAATAGACTCATGGAATATGCTCTGTTCAAAGGCAACATGACAGCTGCCAATGTAAGACAATATTATTTCTCATCCGAATTTTTATGTTTTATCATTTTTTTTGGTATTTTTCATATTAAGAATCTTGAAAAAGAGTAAGATGTGATTATAGTACAAAAAATAGTAAATGAGTGTTGGGGGAAATCAAACTAATTCCAAGCAGTGGAACATACCTATGCTCAATGCAAGTAATCAGGTGCAAGATAAGTACACTTGGGGGGATGTTTCCTCTAAGATATGGGATAATAAAGCTACAAAAGGTAAATGAGAGGCTCTCCTTGGTTATAATTGAGACAAGATCAGGATATGTGTCTAATAAAAGTGAAGAATGGAGCCAACATTAATCCCAATAAGGCAAGCGGACCCATGCAATGCATTTACAACTTGATAAACATGAGAACCCCTATGGGAGATGGCCAACATAAAATGTAAGAAAGAATATGAGGTTTATGTTTGAATGCATAGAGGGACTACAAGTAACTCATCGACTTAAGGACACTCAACATGGGCACCAAAAATGACAAAACAAGATCTATCTAGGGTACCCATGATTGGGGAAGCCCTACCGCTTACATAATGACACTTCTAGTAGCAACAGAATGGTTCTGTGACATTAAGAAGTGGGTTAGTACCTATGGTTAATGTGACATAGTCATGGAATAATGAAAAATGCACTTGGAAAAATGGTCCTATCCTATATGCCAATTTGGTTTTATACCTGCTATGGGCATGAAAAAACCAAAACACGGTGAGAGTGCACAAAGAATGGACCCTACACAATGAAATTAGTCCAAAAATAGATGCACATAGTCAGTAAATATTCCAAACTATAAGATATAGGGAGGATTGGTCACGAGAGAAGAATTAGATGAAATCCATGCAGTGGATGATGGGACATAAGAAGGAATGTAAGTTGTATATCCAATGCTCATGTATCCACCACCACCCTAATGGGAATGAACATGAGTTTGAAGACCATACGAAGGAAGTGGAAATCCTCCGATAAATGGAGTAGAAGGAGGAAGATGACCACTTCTGAATTGATGCATAAGGTAAGGGGATGACATGTTCCCCCTTTCCAACATTAGGGTATGCACTATAACCTATGATGGGTGACAAAAAAACTAGTAGTGATATCAAGCATGTCAAACGTAAAAGGACCTGAACTTAAGGGAACTGAATGAGTCTCAACACTCTACCTTCTTGAGACAAAGTTTTGATTACAGGATATAAAGTATGAAAAATTCAGTCATGTAGTATAGGAAGGACCATCCCCATGAGGGTCGGTATAAAATAGAGTCCCATAAATCCATATAGTAAATGAAGGAGGAACTTTAAAGGCTCCTCCCCCCATTCCAAACGTTGGGGATGAAGGGAAGTCCAAGGATTTTGAAGTAGTACTCATGGTAAAAATTGTATGGTAAACTCGATGGAAGAGAGGCTTCCTAGAATGTCTAACCCTCTTATGAAGAGGCAGTGGAGGATCACAAGGTAGTAATCCTGCTAAACAATGAGAATGACGAGGTTCCAGAGCTCAATCCACGATGAATCCACAAATAAATAGACTCAAGTAATTGTGATCCCTAAATCCAACTAGAGAACATGGAGCACATCCCTAAGTAAACTAGGTCATATGAAAAGAATCCAAGATTGTGGAAAAGTGAGCCCCCAAATGTAGCAAGTATGTCACGTCTAGCAAAGGCATGAGACTCCCATACACTAAAAGCGAAGGTGTGTATCCAATCATGGTATCCCTAAACTTCAATGTGTAAACAACTATGTTGCTTGACCCCTACCTAGTCAGGACAATAAAAAAATAGCCTCTGCAAGAACCCCATGTGATACCTAGGTAAGGAAACTATGGTCACCCTGATATAATCAATTCTTAGGAAGACAGCCATAGGAGGGATATACCATATGGGCAGGGTATTAAATCCTGAATCTCGAAAGCACCAAAGGTACCTCAAAATCCACCAAATATGAATAATATCTTGGAAATATATTTGGCACTCAATAGAAGGTAGTAGACGGATATCCCCACCACCAACGTGTGCATTGCTTCATTCTTAAATCCCATTTAATAGGAGTTTCCTAAGAACACTAATTATACCAAGGATTTCTCTTCTCTCCTAGATAGACACCTAATTGTTGTGTTTCATAGTCTTGGAGAAGTTTACTCACAACATCCTATTACAAGACTCTAAAACTTAAGCTTGTTGATGCACCCTATAAAATAAAATCGTTTTAATCAATTCTAATTTAAGCATTAATTTTAGAGGTCATGATTAATCAAGGGATATGGTCATGCAACTAGTGATGTTACAACTTAGCAATTGTTAATGTATTTGTAACTTCGGAATGTATTCATCTATGTATCTTATGTATTGTAACCTGATGTTTATTTCGCGATGTATCTATTATGTATTTGAGTCATATTGTCATACCCCGATGTTTCGATCGGGAGGATCAATAATGTAAATAATTCATGTCAAGTCATTGTTAAAGTCCCCACAATTTTGAGGCACTAGGGTTATTAGACACTCCTAGAGATGTCGGCTCTAGTAAGTAATTGTTAAGTTAGGACGACATGATTGAGTGCACTTCAAGTGAACGAAAGAATATAAATAGAGAGTGAGTCTCTCTATTTATCACACACATCATTCACTCACTCCAGTGTGGTGCATTAGTGAGGAAGGAAATACACTGGGACTAGACAGAAGAAGAAGACTATTGCTTTGGGGCGTTTATTGTTTTGGTGCTGATTCTATCTCTGAGGAAGTTGTAGGGTTTTCTCCTTTATGGTTTCCCCGAGGAAAACTCTTTGTGTCTCTTGTCTCTTGTGATGTGATTATGTTATATTGATGTACTTGTTATTCTCTCAGTAAAGATCCTAACATAACGCTAGCTTAATGTTGAAAAACTAACATGGTATCAGAGCTAACCTGAGAAGAAGACACTTGTAGCTACGGGAACTAGGGATTCCTAGTTTGTGGACCTTCCTCCACAGATTTTCAGCAAAAGTAAGGTGGAACAAATGTCCTCCATAGGGCGCATCTTTCTATCGAAACAGAATCCAATTCTGAGGTTTTTCAGTTTTAGACCTGTCACTAGGGTCGAAAATTAGGGCTTTCTACAGAAGAGGAATTTTTCAGTGAGCCTAGGCCTGGATTGATCTCCTCCCCAAAATCAAAGTTAGGAACAAATTTCAAGGCATTTGGGTGGACAGAACTCCAGAAAAGCAAAACCCTAATTTGCACCTGAACCAGCTCTGTAGGATTTCAGCTCAAGTTTCAGATCTATCATCTTGAACCTGGTAAGATATAAAATATTTTTTATTTCCATTTAAGGTTCTCATTTAAGATGTCTCATCATACCAAGCTTGATGAAAATCTTGAGGGAGCTGATAACTTCCGAGCCTGGAAGTATAGGATCTCCCTGGTCTTGGAAGAGAATGAATTGGACTCCTACATTCATGAGGAGGTTCCAGTTCCAGAGGGAGATGAGGAAAAGGCCTTACATAAGAAGAAGATGGTTATGGAAAAGAGGATCATTGATGATTCTATTAAGGATCATCTTATCCCACAGGTGTCCTCTTTCAAGACACCTAAAGCTATGTTTGATGCCCTAACCAAATTGTTTGAAGGAAAGAACATCAATCGGAAGATGACCTTGAGGAACCAACTGAAGAATGTGAAGATTCAGAATGCAAAAACTATCCAGTCATACTTCACAAGGGTTTCTCAAATCAAGGAACAATTAGAAGCTGTTGATGAAGAAGTGGAAAATGTAGAGATTGTGATGACTACTTTGAATGACCTTCCTAGGTCATGGGATGCTTTTATCCATGGAATCTGTGCTAGAAAGAAGTTAGTCAAATTCAACAGACTATGGGAAGAATGTTCTCAAGAAGAAGCACAGATAGTAGCTCGAGAAGAGAAGATGGGAAGTGAAGACCAAGCTCTTACAGTCCACTCCAACAAGGGAAGAAGAAAACCTCATTACTCCAAAGGTAAGGATCCTCATCATAAAGATAACATTAGAAAAGATCTATCTAAAATAAGATGTTATACATGTGATGAGAGAGGACACTTTGCAAAATACTGGCCTAAGAACAAGGGCCACTCTCATAAGAAGAAAGGGAACAAAAGAAGACACCATGCTCATGCTGCAGAGGATGATGAACCATCCAAGAAGAGATCCAGCTATGAAAGTGAAGATTATTCTAGTGAGGATGAATATGTTATGATATCAGCTCTCACAGGTAACATTACTCATGGTAGTGATGATTGGCTTATAGACAGTGGGGCTTCCAAACATATGACGGGATTCAAGGAATCCTTTATAAGACTGTCAAAACATGAATCACCTCACAAGGTGAAACTAGGAGATGACTACCAATATCCAATAAAAGGTAGTGGGGAATCTTCATACAAGCTAGACTCTGGTAAGTCTCTAACAATGAAAGAAGTATTTTTTGTGCCAGGACTCAAGAAGAACCTTCTCTCCATTTCATCATTGGATGCAAAAGGAATGCGGGTTGCATTCATAGATGGTCAAGTCATCATGTGGCCAAAAGGAAATACCATCGATGATGCGGTAGTGATTGGAGAACAAGAAGGAGGATTGTACAAATTGAAGGGCCATCCAAAACAAGATTTGATCCATGACATAGTAGAGCCAAATGAGCTTTGGCATAGAAGGCTTGCACATGTGCATTACAGAGCACTACCTATTGCAAGCAAAGCTGTTGAAGGTCTTCCAGAAGTCCAAGAAAAATATGATGGAATTTGCAAAGGATGTGCGAAAGGGAAGAATACAAAGAAGACATTTATCAGCAGCGAAAGCAAAGCCAAAGGTATTCTAGAAATCATCCACTCTGATGTATGCGGTCCTATGTCATCAAACTCACTAAGCGGGTATGCATACTATGTTTCTTTTATTGATGATTTTTCTAGAAAGACATGGATTTACTTTATGAAGAACAAAGATGAAGTATTCAGCAAGTTGAAAGAATTCAAAGCCTTGATTGGAAACCATACTGAAAAGAAGATCAAGACCATTCGATTAGATAATGGCAGAGAATTCACCTCGAATGAATTCAAAGAGCTATGCAAAGAATCAGGGATTAAGAGGGAGTTGTCCACTCCTTATAATCCACAACATAATGGAATTGTGGAATGGAAGAATAGAACCATCATGGAAGCTGCAAGAGCAATGATTCATGATCAAGATCTACCTATGCATCTTTAGGCTGAAGCTTCCAGAAAAATGGTATATGTACAGAACTGTACTCCACATAGAGTACTCGAGAACAAGACTCCTGAAGAAGTCTTCTCCGGGAAGAAACCAGAAGTCAGCCATCTCAAAATATTCAGCTGTCCCATGTACATACACATTCCAAAAGAAAAGAGAACAAAATTAGATCCTTCAGGAAAGAAGGGCATATTTGTGGGATACTCTGAAAGCTCGAAGGCTTACAGAATCTATTTTCCAGGATACAAGAATATTGACATCAGTAGGGATGTGACATTTGATGAAGGTACAACTTACAACAAATCCAGAAAGAAACCTACTGAAGAACCTGAAGAAGCTGAAGCAAAATAACCCAGAATTCATGATACAATCATGGACGAAGAAGCTCAAGAAGAAGATCGAGAGTTTGAGGAACCACAAAGACCTGTAGATCCACCTCTGGAGAAGAATCCTCATAAGAGGAAACCTGCTTGGGTACGTGAACTTATCCAAGGTGCGGAAATATATGGGGCTCCAGAAGAGAATCACAGAGAAAGAAAGAGGAATAGATCTAATTCCGGGTATGTAGCTTTACTATGTGATTTCATTGATAAAGAACCTTCCAGTTATATAGAAGCGGCAGAACAGAAAGAATGGAAGGATGCTATGATCAAAGAATATCAATCGATCATGAAGAATGATGTTTGGGATGTTGTCCCAAGACTAGAAGGGAAGTCAGTTGTAACTTCAAAATGGATCTACAAGATCAAGCATGCTGCAGACGGTAGCATTGAAAAGTATAAGGCAAGGTTTGTAGCTCGAGGATTCTCTTAGAAAGAGGGAGTAGACTATGAAGAAACCTTTGCACCTATAGCCAGATACACTTCCATTAGATCAGTACTTTCTCTAGCTGCAGTGATGAAATGGAAGATACACCAGATGGATGTCAAGACTGCCTTTTTGAATGGTGTAGTAGAAGAGGAAGTGTATGTAGAACAACCACTCGGATTTGAGATACATGACAGAGAGTCTCATGTATGCAGATTGAAGAAAGCCCTGTATGGTTTGAAATAGGCACCCAGGACCCGGTACGGCAGAATTGACAGCTTTCTATCCAGTTTGGGCTTTACCAAGAGTAAAGCAGATTCCAACCTCTACTACAAGGTTGAAGATGGCAACCTAGTGATGCTCCTACTATATGTAGATGATCTATTTGTGACAGGTACAGATGGGTTGATTGCTGATACGAAGAGAAAGATTGTTGTTGAGTTCGAAATGAAGGACTTGGGGATGATGCATTAATTTCTAGGTATGGAGGTGTGGCAGAGTACAGATGGAATCTTCCTTGGACAAGGGAAGTATGCAGTAGAGATCCTGAAAAGGTTCGGGATGATGGAATACAAGGACATGGCCACACCTATGGAATCGAACCTAAAGCTATTGAGTGATCCTTCATTAGAGTCGGTTTATGCTATGATGTATCGTCAAATGATTTGGTCGTTGATGTACTTGATGAACATGAGACTAGATATTTGCTTTGCTGTGAACACCTTGAGCCAGTACTTGACAGATCTAAGAAGTGTTCACTTGACTGTTGCAAAGCACATCTTGAGGTACCTAAAGGGTACAATTGATTATGGGCTCAAGTACGATGTGAATCAAAATATTAACCTAGAGGGTTATGTTGATTTAGATTGGGCAGGCAGTGCCATCGACAGTAAGAGTACTTCAGGATGTTGCTTCAGTATGGGATCAGGTGTGATCTCTTGGTTTAGCAGGAAGCAGTCTTGTGTAGCACTGAGTATAGCTGAAGTAGAGTATGTCGCAGCTTGTTCAGCTAGTTGTGAGGCAGTATGGCTGTGGAAGCTACTTTCTGATATATTTGATCTTCAGTTGGATGCTACTTGTATACATTGTGACAACTAGAGTTGCATGAAGTTGTCAGAGAATCCAGTGTTCCATGACAAGTCGAAGCATATGAAGATCAAGTATCACTATATCAGGGATATGGTGCAGACAGGAGTAGTGAAGCTCCAGTATGTTGCGACGGAGGAACAGATAGCTGATGTATTGATGAAGCCATTGGCTAGGCTGAAGTTTGAGTACTTTAGGGAGAGACTTGGTGTTCTCCAGATCGAGGTTCCCTCCAAGAGAAAGTGATGAGATCCATAGCCATTCCGACATGGTGAGAGGATTGGTTCCTTCCATGGTTAGATGTAAGGGCTGAGCCATTCTATCATGGTGGTAGGGTTGCTCCCTTCCATGTCAGATATGAGTGCTGGCCATTTTGTCGAGTAGGATAGATGTAAGGGAAACTGCCATTCTCTAGGAGAATGGAGGCACCTGGTCAGTTACCAGGAACACTTAGTGTAAAAACTGAGTAGGCATTCTGATGTGATAGAGGGATGTGTTCCCACTTTATCGGATGTAAGGGATGAACCATTCTATCATGGATAAAGGATTAAGTTCCTTCCATGTTAGATATGAGTGTTGGCCATTCCGACGAGCAGGTCGGATGTAAGGGCAACTGCCATTCTCTAGGAGAATGGAGGCGCCTGGTTAGTTACCAGGTAGCTCAGTCGAGGAGGACTGGGTGCCATTCTGATATGATTGTTGGGATCTGTTACCTCTTGATCAGATATGAGTGCACGCCTTTCCATCATTGTGATCAGGATGTGTTCCCACCTGGATGGATGTAAGTGCTGATCCTTTTCATAGATGATAGTAGGTGTGTCCTATCATGCTGGTAACTATAAGTGTTCTGCCTTTTCACAGATGATAGTAGGTGTGTCCTATCATGCTAGTGCCTGTAAGTGCAGTGCCTTTTCACAGATGGTAGTAGGTGTGTCCTACCATGCTGGTGATTGTAAGTGCTGAGCCTTTCCACAGATGGTAGTAGGTGTGTCCTACCATGCTGGTGGATGTGAGTGTTGTGCCTTTCCATAGATGATAGTAGGTGTGTCCTATCATGCTGGTGGTTGTAAGTGCTGAGCCATTTCACAGATGATAGTAGGTGTGTCCTATCATGCTAGTGAATGTGAGTGCTGGGCCTTTCTGATATGATTATAGGATTGGTTCCTACATGATCAGATGTGAGTGTTGGGCATGCCTTTCTGATGATTAGGTCAGATGTAAGTGCTGGGCGAATACCTACATGATGGGTAGGCCTACAACCAGCATGAAAAAGGGTTGGCTCTGTAGAACTTCCCGTGATGAGAAGAATCATGAGATAGCACCAGTGATGATCTAGATCGAGTGATGATCCAGATCCAGTAATGACAGCCAGTGATGATCAAGATCTAGTGATGATGATCTAGTAGTGATGATCCAGATCTAGTGATGATGATCTAGTAGTGATGATCCAGATCAAGTGATGATCCAGATCCAGTCCAGTGATGTTGATCTAGATCGAGAGATGATCCAGATCCAGTAATGATGTCCCATGATGATCCAGATCGAGAGATGATCCAGATCCGATGATGAAGATGACTTGAAGATGAAGATGACTTGAAAACGAAGATGACTTGAAGACAAAGATGACTTGAAGACGAGATGATCCAGCTGATACAGAGAAGAAGACCAGTGCTGAAAATTGTGTCGAAAGAATACCTTCCTAGTTAAGAGGGAGTGTTAATGTATTTGTAACTTCGGAATGTATTCATCTATGTATCTTATGTATTGTAACCCGATGTTTATTCTGGGATGTATCTATTATGTATTTGAGTCATATTGTCATACCCCGATGTTTCGATCGGGAGGATCAATAATGTAAATAAGTCATGTCAAGTCATTGTTAAAGTCCCCACAGTTTCGGGGCAGTAGGGTTATTAGACACTCCTAGAGATGTCGGCTCTAGTAAGTAATTGTTAAGTTAGGCCGACATGATTTAGTGCACTTCAAGTGAATGGAAGAATATAAATAGAGAGTGAGTCTCTCTATTTATCACACACATCATTCACTCACTCAAGTGTGGCACATTAGTGAGGAAGGAAATACACTGGGACTAGACAGAAGAAGAAGACTGCTGCTTTGGGGCTTTTACTGTTTTGGTGCTGATTCTATCTCTGAGGAAGTTCCGGGGTTTTCTCCTTTATGGTTTCCCCAAGGAAAAATCTTTGTGTCTCTTGTCTCTTGTGATGTGCTTATGTTATATTGTTGTACTTTTTATTCTCTCAGTAAAGATCCTAACATAATGCTAGCTTAATGTTGAAAAACTAACAACGATGAAATAAAATATGCACACCTATAAACATTGCCAAGTGCATCTTTGTTTTCAAATGAAGAATGGTATGCCACCAAATGAAATGCACAAGAATTTCTTTTCCTTTTCAAATTCCAATGAAATAATTTCGATATGAAAGCCTATACACTAATATCATCCAAGAAAACTAATGCAATTACCAGTTTCAATGCATATGAAAGATGCAAGTAAACATGCAGCTATAGAATTATTTTTGTATTTTCAATATAAATGAATGAAAATGCAATAAAAGTCATTAAAATTCTCAGTCTCTGCAGCAAGAAACAAATACAAGCCAAGAAAGACATTGAGATTAAATGACTAATTCACTAATGGAGAAAAAAGGAGATAAATTAACAAGAACTACTTTCAAAGAAAAAATTAATAAAAAGAGGTCTTTGGTTAAACTAGGAGCACTCAATAGAAAACATAGGTACCCAGGAAGACCCACCAAAACCCACAACCCACCCAAAAACTTCACACATTAAGAACTCAACAAAAAATAGAGGTGTACACCACCGTTCAAACAACATAAGCATATGTACGTGACTAGGTTGAGTACAACCTGCGTATATATGTGACTATATGTTCTATGAATCAGATATACAAATAATAAGGTGCTAAAAAGAAATCATAGGTACAAACTACTCTAAGGGAAAATCAATGAATGAACATGCTACTAAATATGACATAGAGACATAGATAATCAAAGAGTGATTCGAGAAAAAAAAAGCAATACCCAAACCCCAACAAAAAGGAAATTCCTTAGCAGAGTCACCCATTATGTTACAGAGAAATTATTCCTATGGTTTGAGGTGGACTAGAAAATACAGTATGACACCATAAATCAATCCATTCTCAAGAATTAGATACATAAAAGAAACTAATCACTAAGTGATAAGAACCATACCTCAACCGGATGTTCAAAGATGACCACCATTGCACCCTCAATCAAGAACCATGATGATGACATCAACTAGATGGTAATCATGGGATGCAAATGGCCACAAAATTTTGATCATAAAAATGTCATGTGTGACCACAAACTACTTTGATTAGGGTTGACATAGACTAATTCCAAATTGGTAAAGAGATTGTGCAAAAAAGGGTTGGAAATCGATACAAAACTAACTATATTTGTTTTAGTTGTTTGTATTTTTTTAATGTTTTATTTTGGATTTTATAAAAAATAAAAGAATCACATGTTAAAACAAGGAAACACGTTTAATGTGTGATCAAGTGGGTCCAAAGTATGGGTAAGGAGTATGATAGGAGATGGAGGAAATAAAGGGCATGTTCTTGGGGTTGGTCTTCTAATTGGAATGGGTAAATAAAGGTTAGCATTAATATGGACTTTGACAAATAAATAAAGTAGGAGTTCAATGGAATGGAGAGAAAAGGGACATAAAAACCAATAGTAATCACTTGAAAGTTTGGGCATACAAGGTAGTAAATAGAAAGAGTGAAATTTTACTCTATTGATCTCATATGCAATATATGGACCCTCAATCCTAATGGGTACTTAGTAGCAAAGGTACTAAAGTAAGGAAACCCATGAAACCATAGTGCTACCATCCTACAAGTGCAAGAATGCAATGTGAAATGGTGAAGAAACTTGTAGTGATGAGGTTTATCCTATAGTAGTTTCAAAAGGTGGAAAAGGGTTAAATACAATAAGTGCAAAGGGAATATGAGTTCTACATGCTAATTTGAGGAAGTGTACCTTAAGGGAGAGTGAACTCATTGGAAAAAATAACAAAAAAATTGCGGATACTAAAATATCACGCAGACAAAAAATAATAATCATGGTGTGAAAGGGATCAAGAAAAAAAAATTACATTGCAAACAATGCAAGAAATAACGAAACTAGGGTGCTCCTCTATGGGAAAAAAATATTTAGGTCAAAAATTAAAAATAGGTCCAAAAGGATTATTTGGAATTCATTTGTTAAGTGTTAATTTTGAGTGAGGTATTTTTCCCCTTGCTATTTCATTACTGATTGTAGGAGATTAGACTAGAAATATCACATTTCACAACATCCAAGTTGGTACTCTTATCCTCTTTATATTTTATCTACTTATTTTCAACTATGTTTGATTTTTTACCACGGGAAAATACTTGTTAGAGTTTCCACAGGACATGTGATATTTGAAGCAACTAATACATGAAACCACAGTTTTGTTCCTTCATCGAGCATGCAATCACACTTAGCAATAAACCTTCATTAAGTGATACAATTTGAGGGAAATAGTTGGAGATGACCCTCTCAGAAATTTACTTCTTGATGGGCCTACCAATCCATATTCTTAATATTGATAGTTTGCGTGTGTTTGTATCAATGTGGGGTTAATCATGAAGGTAAAATAAGTATCGAGACAAGGTCCATTGTTGTCCATAGTGGGACCTCAAAGACAGAGAGATACACTGGAGAATGTGGGTTGGGATCTAAGACCCAAAAAGAAATGTGGGATCAATATAAAATGGTGATGTTAGAGTGTGTTCATCAGATATAGAGATATTGACAACAAGATTATTAGAGGATAGATAATCCCTTTTAGATGACTATTTTATGGATTCTTGCAATATTATATAAATATGGTAGTGTAGACTAGATCAAGCTATCTAGATTGCAAGAGACTTGAAATGAGGTAATGTTAGATTCCTACTCTCAGTCCCCTTACCTTATATTACATATGAGTTATTTAATTCATGTATGAGGCCATGTCCTTTGAATAAGTATGAGCAATTAGTAATGGATAATTAATACAAAAAGGATTTATGTGTTAATTAAGGCCCACTAAGTAGTTAGGGTTTATTCCCATTAAGTCGTTAGGGATTTTCCTATTGATGGACTATTTAAGGCACTAGGAGGCTATGGACTATTTTGTCAAGAATTGTTGTATTAGATATCTTATATAGAGAAGATCATCCAAACTTAAGGGGTGCATGAAAATTTCTTTCCAAATTTATTATCATAATAAAAAGGTTATTTCTCTATCATCTCTCTTTGTTATTGTCTTGTGTTTGGTTATCAGGAACTATAATTTATTATTTTGTGCATCATACATCTCTGTATATTTTGTGTCCTTCTAAGTTTCAAGGTGGAATACCACCACAAGTGGTATAAAATCACTTTCTTGAGCCATCACACCTCCATAATTTTCACATATTCTAGTAGGATAGAGATGTGTTCCAACATATTTAAATAAAAAAGATATTTTTCATTTAGTGGGTAAATATATGGTTGGGGAAGGATACACATAGAGAATACAATTAGTACTAAGTAAATTTTTTTGACACCGTTGTAACCTCTATTGCTGCCCCATTGAGTAGTAACCCATCATAAAACACATGTATACAAAATCACACTTCCATGTACCCTAGAATATATCAAAAGTCCCCTAAGAAATCTAAAACCAACTATAGATAATGTGATCAACCATCTTGTTTCTATAGTGGAACCAAGAAATATACTTGAGAAGATTACTCTCGTGTACCTAGATAGCCAGGTAGTACGACTAAGGGAATGGTTGAGCCTTCTTAGTTAGTTCCCTAAGATATTGGACCGAGTACTACTATTGGAACCTATAAGTATATCATATAATTATAGCACCAAACAATCCCTTGTGCTCAGGACCTTAAAAAACCTAATCCCTATAGTTAAATAATGAAATTCCTAGGCCTATCCAAAAATAATTTGAACATTTTGCTAGAGCAGTAACCATATTCTTTGTGACAAGTCAACACAATTCCTACATCTTTGCATCTAGAAGGAATTTGGAAATTATGTGAGTGCAATAATATTCCATAACGAGTAATACACTCTCAACTTAAAAAAAAGAATTAGATCCACTGACACCATTGTTGGAGACTTGTCTCACAATAATTGTTGCATCATGTTGATTGTGTTGGTATACATCTCTAACAACCATTTTCATGTGCACCAACCAATACCACAATTGGTGATGTGTATCAAAAGATTAATCATTTTTATCTATCGGTAATTTTGAGATAATTTTGATATAAGATGGATTTAATCCTTTTATGATAATAAGTGGATCCATGACACATATCTACAACCTAAAAAACATGCAATACCTGGCCATGGATCCACCCAAGGACACTAAATATTTGGCATTAGTGGTGACAATATTGCAACATGTAGTTGAACAAATCAATATCAATATGGATATAAAAAAAGTGATTAGTGATATCACTCAACACATGGGGATATCACCTAAAAGAGAGGAACCAACAAATGAAGCATTTTCTAAAGAGTAAAAAGGCTCTCACACTTTCTTTCTAGAAACCCAACATCTTTGATTTTAGGATAATAATTAATGGCACCTATTCCCCAATATAAACCTATGCCAATTTGATGGTTCATATCCCTTAGGCTAGTTACCTAAATGGAACATTATTTTTCTCTCCATGGCATTAAGGATGATCTCCAAGAAATTGAAATTGGGGTTTAATATTTAGAATTGGAACATTGGAAATGGTGGCACTTGTACCAAAAATATTATTTTCATTATGTCCCTTGGATCCAATTTGTGAATATCCTTCTTGATAATTTTGAACATGACACACACTACCTGGGGGGGTTGACCAAATTATTCTAGGGTGTCACAATTATGGACTATATTACAACCTTTCAGAAATTGGAAATATACAAAGATACCCTCTCTCATTCTTTTTTTGGGAACGCTTCATCAATTTCCATAAGGAGGCAATTCAAGCACATGTCATTATGAAAAAACCCTCAACCTATTTAGAATCTTGTGATATATATAGAGAAGATGAAATGGTGATCAACATCCAACCCAAAAGAGCTTCCTTTCCAACTCACATTTCTGTCGCTCCCATGGATCCTACTTCCAACACTTCCAGTGTGCCACCATTACGAGTCCAAATTTATCTCTTGATGAAATGGTTGAATACCAATTCCTTAGAATTCACTATAATCATGATAAAAAATTTCCAAGGGAATAAATATTAAAATATAATTGATTCCAAATATATGTATCCCAACATGAGCACCATACTACATAAAAATGGATGGCACTCAAGAACCCAAAATTGATGATACCCCTACACCCATCGAAGAAGATAACACCTTGTAACCTCCTAGGAATGAATCCCAGATTTCACTCAATGCCTTATCAGTTTTTTCAACACCCCAAAAATTGAATTTGATAAGCTACATAAAGGATAGAAAATTAATTTAATTAATTGGTAGTGGCAATACCCATAATTTTATTCATCGGAGAGTGGAAAAATAAACCCAACGCTATATTAGGCCTATACCAAATTTCCAAATTATGATAGAGAATGGTGTTATGATGAAATGTGGGGATGGATATCAAAATGTGAAGCTACAAATAGGTAGCTACCGTGTAAAATCCCACATGTTCATTTTTTAAATGTGCAGATGTGATGCAACCCTAGGAGTATAATGAATAAATACTTTGGGACTAGACACCATATATTTTAAGGACCTATATAGTAAAATTCACCAAGAAAGGGCACAAACATCATCTCAAAGCGAATAGTTTAGACTCTCCAGAAATCATCACCTTCCATCATATTGAGAGTTTATTAAAGGAAAGACACTCATGTATTATTTCTCAATTCAATTCCATCCAGGTCATGGACACATCCTAACAATACATTCACCTTGAGTTGCATCTAGTTCTCTTTAAACATCAATAGGTTTTTGAAACACCTATGGGATTACCACCATATTGAGGAGAGCATGACCATGGTATTCCCTTAATTCCAGGAAATAAACCCTCCAATGTATGTCATTATTGGCACCATTTTTCCCAAAATACTGAAATAGAAAATATCATTTAAGAGTTGTTGAAAAATGGAATCATTCATCTGAACACAAGCCCTTATTTATCACTGGTGGTTATGGTATTAAAAAAGGAAGGAACTTTATGCATGTGTCCATGTTTTTTGTCTCTCAATAGTTAACTATGAAGGATAAATTTCATATTCTAGTAATTAATGACCCCTTATATTATCTTTGTGGAGCCAAGTTATTCATTAAACTATACCTTTGGTCTGGATACCACTAAATATGAATGAAAGAATCTAACATTCCCAAGACAAATTTCCACACCCACGAGGGTCATTATGAGTTCTTAATAATTTCCTTTGGGATTTACAATGCTCCATCCATGTTTCATATCCTCGTGACCAAAATATTCAAACCCTTCCTCTACCAATTTTTTTGGTTTTCTTTGATTACATATTGGTGTACATAACCACATGGGAAAGCCACCTAGAGGATGTTTATCATGCCTTGAAATTATGAAGGGGTCACTAGTTATTTGTGAAATGTTTCAAATGTGCTATGGGAGTTAGAGAAGTTGAATATTTGGTACATATTAGAAGTCAAATTGGTGTAGGTACGAACCCAATGAAAGTGGAAGGTATGCAATATTGGTCGCTCTTGTTGGCTCCTATTTTGGAGAGGACCTCAAAAGGAAGAATAAGAAAGGACTAAAGAAGAAAGTGTGGGGTAAAAGAGAATAATTTACAAAAAATATGCAAACAAACACAACTTTTGTGTACATGTACACATAAGTATAAAAGGAAACAAAAGGTAAGTGGAAGAAAGAATTAAGGAATAGATGTGAAATATTAGAAGTGAAGTAGAACAATAGAAGATAGAGATAGTCAAATCCGCAGTAGGGAACATTGTATTTGGGTCTTGGGTAGCTTGGTTTTGTTTGTCTCTTTTATGTACTCCATGATGGGTAACTTTGTGGTGATTGTAAGGATGTAGTGCCCTAATGTAATGAAGTTTATTTGTTGTAATAAAGAAGGATTTTCGGGGCCCTCAATTTTATGTGTTAAGTCTATTATGTTCTTGATATGTTTTCTATGAGTAATATATTTGTTAAATGTTGTAATGTTCTGAGATGAATAATGTTACATTATCCTAAGATGATTCCATTATGATATTAAAATTATAATGAAATTTGAAAACCACATTGTTACAATTAACTAATCTCTATCCTACATCAGTCTTGGTTTTGCTTCAAATGAGACCTTCTCCTTTGGCATATTGAATATTCCAGCATACTAGACTACAACAGTGCCTTTGTTGGCCTAGGAGAAATAACTTGGTCTCAATTTTGCGCTAAGAAATATTTTTATTATCGAGACCCTATTTTTAATAAGACATTTGTTAACTATATGGATACCTATGTTATGATGAGTCAGATTCAGCTATGGTGGATAATTAGCTTGATAATTTTGCAACAGAGGAATCCAAAATATGAGGGTGGGAAGTATCTAAGTATAGATGATATCTTTTATTTGGAGGAAAGACACTATATTAGTATAAAATACAATGGGTTGAACTTTCGATAACCTTAGAAAAATGGTTATGTAGACTTGTATAAGCACCTAAATATCATAAATAATAAAAAAGGATTGTTTAGTGGACTCAAAAAGACCTGATTAGATTCAATCACCTAGATTCACCATGAATAAATAAGATGATATTTGGGTAGAAAGTACCCTCATTTGTTATATTATGGAATATGAGGATGAAAAAAATCAATAAACATCTAAATTTGAAGATGAAATCACAAGAGGAGCTATGGGAATATATTTGAAAGAAGTTACATTGTGGATTAAGACTTAGTCCCTTGGATAGTTGAATTTAGGTTTTTCCCTCTATATTGGATTAGAATGAAGGTGAAAAACCCTCATGTGCAGGGGGAGAATTCCAAGTGATGAAAATATGTCACAGAAGCTAGGAACCACCATCAAAGAAGGGGGTTGATAGTAAAGAAGCTAGGGATGAAAGAGCAGAAAGAAGGGAAAAAATCCATGAACAATGGTAGAAAACGCAAATGAGGAAGGTACAAAGAAGAAGTGTACAACTAGAAAAATAAATACAGAATGGAGAGAATACTGAAGAAAATCAAAGAGAGTTATGTCATATAAAGTGAGGATAGGAACTGACTAGATCCAGACTAAGGGACAAAGCGATAGAAGTGTCATAAACCCTAGTAAGAGGAGGTTAGGGATAAGTCCCAAGTGGAAATAATGATTATGAAACTTATACACCAAGTAGAGAAACACTATATTAGTCCCCATAAACATCCCTAGATGCATATGCGAAACATTAATAAATATCAATATCTGCAGAAAACAAAATTACCCTAGAAAGTGAACCCACCATTTTTGCAGAAGTAGTTATTGGAAGCAATGGAATTAGCACTCCTCTAACCGACCCCCAGGAGCCCTTGCAAAATGGTAAAAATTCCTCAATTTTTTTTTTAATTACCTTAGCATAGTTATATGAATAGAAATACCAATAGTTTACAAAGTAATTCATTGAAAGGATCAAGTAGTAGTAGTAGTAGCAGTCAACAAACTAGTAGTAACATTATATCGCAACTAGGACCCCAAGCGTTTGTATTGTCAGTAGATCCAACTGTGAAAATGGTTATAGTACCACTAGGACCACCCCTGAAATGTCCATAATTTGGGGGGAAATGAGGAGAAGATGATGCAACACAACATTTGTTCCTATGTGACGCAATGTGGAATACCGGAGAAACCGCAATGACAACTAAATTGGGAATTTTAGACAAATTTAAAAGGAATTTCCTTACTATGGTACATGAATTTTCCTTATATGTGAGTACCACCATATCCTACATTAGAAAAGTTAAAGAAAATATTCATGGATGAATTTGAACCACCCAAGTCCCAGAAACAAGGTGTTGTGGAATTAAGAGAAATTCGATGAATGCACGGAAAATATTCCTGGGCATATGCACAACTTTTTAGGGATGTACTGACCAAAATAACATTCCTAATACATTAATCCCACCAAAAGAAGTGGTTTATTCAATTTTTACTACCATTAACAAGGATACCTTTGGCATAACAGGTGATAGACTTTCCCAAAGATGCATTAGAGAAAGCAATGAATATTGAGGCCCTGGATATATATCTAAACATTACTATGGTAGGGGATTCATTATCTTCAAGAGAACTAGTACAAGAGCATAATAAACTGGCAGAAATAATTTAAATACTTCAGGACCTAAATATACCAAAAGCATCCTAACCATATGTATGGTGTGTTGGTTGCATGATGGAAGGACACCACGTTTTATAACTCCCCTTTATGAGAGGTGGAGAAATTTCATTAGGAGGAACATTTATTGTAGGGCCAGATTCAACAATTGCATAGGTTTCCATGGAAAAACCATTCCACTCTGCAGGATGACCAACATATATGAAACTTCTAAGTGATTCTCCCAACTTGGTCATACGTTATAGTTTTTCCAAACATAGTATACAATTAATTTCTATGGATCCACTATACATAGCACTAAAAAGTGTTGGGACCTGGACACTTTAATAGAGAGGCTAGGACACTCTATATAGCAGGTAGTAGATGAACCTACAAGAACAAGGGAAGGACACAAGAGAGGATTTGGTGTTGGAAAAGGAGGTATCTACATAGGCCCTATCCAATATTACAACTATAATGAGATTTATCATCTTGAACCACATTCATTTCCAAAAGTACCTTGGTTTACATATTGTTGCACAAACACCCATACCATGGAAGAATTCTTTGAATTGATCGCTGAATAGGAATATCATGCAAAGAGACCAACCAATTTTATTAACTGTGAACCTTGAGAAGACCAAAATGTAGAAGGACTTGTTGTTACTTGGGAAGGTGAAAGAGCAAGATTAGATCAACGATGACCAAACTCCCTAGTGATAAGGAATGAAGCACCGAGGAATATTAAGTATATTCCAGTCCAACAGAAAGAGATCTACTGAGATCCCACAAACATATTTGGTTGAATATCAACCCCACAAACCTGATATGAAGCAAGACCATCTCACAAATACAGAAAGAACACCATAAGAAATGATGGGAGAGAACCAGATAATGAAAAATCAAGGGACTTTGTTTCATTAAGGTTCCACTGACAAAAATATATTTTGGAAGATGAGAATTCCACTCAAAAGTTTTGTAGATCATTTTTTAACCTACATGATGTTGCATACACTGATGGAAATATCTGTGCTCCCATAACAGAAAGAAACATGTAGTTGGTGCGACAAAGGTGAAGGAATATGGTTGGTCGAGAGTTCCATCTAGATGCATAGATACATTGCTATCATATTAAGAATGTGATGTCATATTTGGGTTATGATGTAAACATCACGTTAAAGAATTCATGGGAAGTAATGGGATCTCCACCTATTTTATAATCTTCCATTCAGTTCATAATGGAAAATTGGTATCATGTTTTTTTCATTTGATGACTATATAATGTTGAAGTTGATTCAGGAGGTTTCAAAACCACCACAGATTTTAAAGTAATAGAGATCATGGGAGGAATGGATCCCTACTCAATATTGCTACAATTTGAATGGGATTGAGAGAACTATTGAATAATTGATTTGAATAATAGAATTTTGAATTTTGAGGCCAATGGCATGAAGGTAACACAACCTATAGACCCACACCAAGGTACACGATAGACAAATATATTCCAAGGAAATATGTAACAACACGTCTTGGACAACATATTCTATGAAAATAGAAAAAAGTGACGATTATACAAACCCAATGGTAGAAGTCTTGGTAAGCTAGAGAATCATTCAATAATTTAACAATGACTTTGAGGGGGATTGGGAAAACTAGAAAATTGGTAAACATGATCTCTCATCTAGACATTGTGTAATTGTGAAATCAATTTGTTGGATTGGAGTAGAAACACAAGATTCACCAAGGTATGACATATAATAGAATAAACTAATTCCTTATACAAATGGACTCAATCATATAGGAATACCCCATGGATGTTATGGATACCATGCTTAGAGGGAATCCCACAAGATGGTATACGACACACAAATATGACATACCTAATTGGGACACAACTCAATTTTCACTAAGGATTAGGTTCAAGTCATACATGCATGCCGATACAGTAAAAGAAATATTCATGGGAGAGACCAATCCCTATGAGGACATAAACTTGTGTGAGCACCTGTGGGAATAAAATAGACTATAAATACTATTTTTGGTTCATCAATTATTTCATGAGCGTCACCCTATCCTGAAAACTTGGTACCCACACAAAGAAACAATGCGGTGCATTAGTTGTTGGAAGACAATGCACACAAAATTATGTTAAGAAATTTCTTTTCAGCAGCTAGTGAAAAAGTGACAAAAGCATTTTTTTTTCTATCAAGGGACCATTATTCACCAACAATTTGTGGAATGTGAGGCACTCCTATGTCTTTCCTGTGAATCAAGAACTACCAAATCTCATGTACACGATTCTTAAAGATATCCCCTCTTTGTTGTCAAAGGTAGATTAGGAGAAATACGATCCATATGAGATCGATCATTTGCAACACTTAACCTTCAAGGATTCAAAAGGATCTCGGGAAACAAGAATGAAAAAAATTGAACATACTTGAGAAATATTTGTATGACATCTAAAGTTACAAAAATTCAACATTGGTAATGAAAATAAACTGCAGATGGAAATCATCAGGAATTACTGGGATGAGAAAATGGTGTTTGAGTTCATGTAACTATTGAAAGAATATGATGATATATTTATGAAAAACTTTATAGAACTCAAATGGATTCAAGGATATATAGGAAAAATTAATATTATAGTAAAACCAAATGTCAAACCTATTAAGTATCAACCATATAGACTAAATCCATGAGTGAAATAGAAGGTGAAGAAGGAAATTTAATGCATGTTAAGGGAATGTCTATTTTTTCTAGTAGATTAATCAAAATGGATTAGTCATATCATCATCTAGAATAAGAGATATATAGAGGGAATACAAGAATCAACTATCATAGCATGACCTTTTCTTGTGTCCATGACCCATTCCCAACACCGTTTAGTGATGAAGTGCTATATCAAGTAGTAGGAAATGAGACATACTCATTCACCAATGGATTTTTTGGATACCACCATGTCAAGATTATTGAAGAAGATAAGAATAAGAATACATTCACTAAAAAATGGGGATCATTTTCTTATATTGTGGTTCCATTTGGATTGGAAAATTCATCGTCTTTTTCTTAAGGATAGTGATCGCAAATTTCTGTGAATTCCTTCATAAGTTTTTGGAAGTCTATATAGATGATTGGATGGTATACATCCTACTCAAAGGCCATGCTGCACTTCTTTAAATTATGATGGATAGATGAAAATAAATGGGAATTTATTTGAACTTGCAGGAGTGCACTTATTGTTTTCCTTTCAACAACTTGTCGGGCCATATTGTTTGCAAAGATGGAGTTCTTGTAGATCTTGCAAAAATTGCAGAAATTGTGAACCTCCAGACTCCGATGTCACTAAAGCAGGTGTGATCCACTTTGGGAAATACAAGGTAGAATATTTTTCTGCAATTATGCCTCCATCACTACACCCTTGAAGCAATTATTAAAGAAAGGATAAAATTTCAAATGGAACGTCACTTGTGAAAAATACTTCACAACATTAAAATAAAAAATGGTAAACAACCCAATCCTAGCATTTCAATATTTGAAAAAAGAGTTCCATGTACATGGTGATGCATCACTTATCTCTCTTGGTACTATATTACCACAACCCAGAAAAGGTCAGAGGGACCATCCAATTTATTTTGTGAGTAGAAAAGCTATCACACAAGGAGCACAAATACACAACAATAGAATGAGAAGGATTGACTATTATGTATGCATTGTAGAAGTTCCACCATTACTTGTTGGGAAGACACTTAAATGTTTTTACTAATCACTCAGCGCTGAAATATTTAGTCAACAAGATTATGATAGAAGGATGAATTTGCATATGGTTACTCTTATTTTAGAAATTATCCTTTGAAGAAATAGTCAAACCCAGGAAGCATAACCATGTTCTTGATCATCTATCATGAATAGATTTTGGAGAAGTCTATAGACTTGTTGATGACTAGTAATCAAATGCTACACTTTTTAGGGTAGAATCCATTCCATACCATTTTGAGGCTATTTTTTTCTTTACCATAGGAAAGGACCCATATGATTATTCTATAACACAAAAGGCACATAATATTAGTTGATCGTAGGACAACTCTAAAATTTGGGAATTGATGGGATTTTTTGTCGATGTGTATTAGATCATGAAAACCAAATAATTTTAGGGGAATGCCATGCTGGTGTTGTAGTTTTCCATGTTGGTTGAAAATCCACATGAAAAAAATGTACTCCAAGAATATCTATGGTGTCCTACAGTGATTAAATATGCCAAGGAGTACACCCGAAAATGCAATGTGTGTCAATGGATCGGCAAACCATCTCATCAAGATGAAATTCCCCTTCATCTAGTTCAATATCTGCAACCATTTGAAAATGGGGATTGATTTTGTGGGACTTATCATCCTACCAATGAAACATTCTAAATATCACTACATTAGCACTACAATACACTATTTAACCAAATGGGTCAAGGAAACACCAGCTTGTGATTATTCTACAGAGACAACAACTCAATCCATTTATGAAAATATTGTTACTTGGGTTGGATGACCAAGGAGTATTAGAAGTGATCAAGGAAATAATTTTATGAACATCACTATTGAAGAATTGGATAGTGAATTTCTAATTCAACACCACAAATGCAGTCCATATCATCCTCAATAAAATGAAAATGTTAAAGCTTTCAATAAGATCCTAGAGAATGGAATGACCAAAGTTTGTTGTGAACATAGGAATGCTTCGAATTAATGGATTCCAGTTGTATTATCGGCATACATGACTAATACCAAGAATATTCACAAGAATAATCCATTTTAGTTGATCTATGGAAGGGAAGTAGTATCTCCCATATATTTTTTAGTTCCAAGTATTTACATTACACATATAAAACACATGACAAAGTAATAATCCATTAGAGAACGTCTTGAGAAAATGATGGAACTTAAAGAATATTGATTCCTAAATGAAGATAATGCGACATTGAAAAAAGCTGGGAGACAAAAGGAATGGAATGAAAGACACATAAAGTACAAAAAATTATGCAAAGGTGACAAAGTGCTACTTTATTATATAAAATTCATGTAGCATCGAGGAAAACTACAGATTCATTGGATGTGACCATTTATTTATGCAAAAATAAAATATTCAAGTTCTATGAAACTTGTGCAACTTGATGGCATCGTACATCCAAGAGGAGTGGATGGTGCATTCGTGAAGCCCTATGTTTGACCAATAATTCAGAAATAGGCCACTCCTTCTATCGAGAGTGAGTTAGTTAGGAGTTAGGTTCATTTATAGTATGATGACTTTTATATTTTCAATTATTAGATGCTTCTTTTTGTTCTATTAGTTGGAAATCAATTCAAACCACTTTGGTCAGGAAGGGACCTACATTTCACTTCAGTTTCCTCCAACACCATGTTGTAGCGGTACACTTATCGTATCCATAAAATCACAAACACTTGTGAGAAGTGGAAACCACTCTAGGTCACTTTGTATTTCATCATTAATAACTTCTTCTATATTGATCATGTAGTAGTAATGGCCCACCCAACAATCCCATGCATTTGATCACCCTGCTATGTCATTCATAATTACTCATCCCTTACACGTATGCTTTACGTAGCATGTATCCCAAACCATATAATCTACTTATTATTGATGTATTTGGAACTTCAAAAGATATTCTGATGTATATCATCATTATATGTTGCTGTACCCCATCGGAGATGTGTTTACCTCCTTTTGGGATTCCATTATTGTGTATAGACATTGAGATAAAAACTCTACTGTAAGTCGGGGAAATAGTCCCCAGTGTAAAACCATGTAATTCATTTTTGGAGTTTCTCTAGGAGAAGCTAGCCCTGTTAGGGTAAGAGGTTGGCCCTAGTCATGTAATAGGCCATTCACTTGAAAGGTATAAATAGGGAGGTGCCCTCCCCCAATTATATACACCTCACACTCACTGAAGTTATCATGAGAGAGAGAGAGAGAGAAAGGAGAGATAGATAGACGCTTAATACTTCTTATTTTTAATAACCCAAAATTTCGTAAAAATTTAAAATTTTTAAAGTGTCATAAAATGTCTAAAGTTGCAGCTAAGTAACTGCTAACGGTTAGCGGAAAATGAAATAGTTTATAAGAGAGCATGGGATTGTTTCATTAAAAGAATCTGTAAACTAATGGATGTAATCTTAAACACCAGTGTTAGTACTATTAATGACTTAACAACTTTAATTTTATTAGAGTTAGAAAAGGACTTGCATTAAGCTGTTGCTAGATATACTGATGATTTACTTTTGTTAAGTAGGTAAGAATTCTTGTTTGAGATCGGGGCTTACTTAGCGTTCTGCTAACTCTATTGGACTTCTGGTTCCTTACAGGTTTAGTAAGTAAGTGTAAGATCCAGTAGGTGTTATTTTAAATTACGTCAATAAAATTACTTTCCTAGCATGTTAAGATGCTAGTTTAAGAGAAGGTTAAATAAGCTGCTTGTCTACGAGAAGGTAAAGTCTATTATTTTTCTGTTGTTATAAATCCATAGTTGTATTTATAGCTAACACCATAATGACTTTTTATCAAACCTAAACAAGGGTTTAAATTGGTTGGAACAAGTACTAAACAAACTTCCTTCAATCGTTTAAAAACTTAAGACACGGTTTATCATCTTATGTTTACAGCAAAGGTTATTTATAAATTTCCAAAAAGAGAATAGAGCTCAAGGTTTTGGGGCTTAAGTTCACTTCAAACTGTTTAGTGATCTCACATCTAATCTCACTTCAATACTCAAAAGAGGTCCTACTCTTAAAGCATGAACAAGTTCCTATGTTTTTCAATTATAAATTTAACAATGATTTATTAGAATCTTTAAAAGAAATTCTCCATTATTGTTAGTCTACAGTTTCTTGATCACTTCCTTCATCAAAATAGTATAAAGGTTATGTTTGTGGAAGTTTATGGATTTTCCTTTGTAATATAGTTATAAGCTATATTATAACCATCTCTTATCTCTATACTATTTCTAAAATTACACCATATATTTGACTTGTTTGAAAGCATGAAGATTTCCTATGATAACAAATAGCATCCAAGTTGTAACAATAGTATTCAAGTTATAACTATAGTATTTAAGTTATAACAATGGTATTTTGAGTTATAACAATTGTCCTTAAGTTATAACCTAAGGTGGAATTACCTACCAAACAAACTATTATGATGAATCGAATGATGGAAAACCTTATCTTATATAGTTTTAACCTATACTTTGCTAAATTCCAAGGCATAATATATATATCATTGGCATACTGTATATCATTAGCAATAATAGGTTATAAGGTTTTTGAGTGATAGTTTGTAAATGGTGTTGTGCAGCGCTGACTTAAGGTTTCGACCCACACTTGGATAATTATTTGGTTGGGCACGTGGATAGGTTACATCCACTCATTGGTTGACTTAAAACCATGCAAACCCTACTCAGTTGCAATGCAACCCGCGATAGTTTCTCCTTTGTTTGGCTGAGCTGAGAGCTCGCGGCCATGAGAGGCCTGTAACCAGCTTCGAAAGTTGGCATTTCCCCTCCATTTTCTATGTTGTAATTGTTGAGAGAAGTTGTTTATGGTTTTGGTCTTTTACTGGTGGATGGAATTACAATAAGAGTGGATAGTGGCCTTTCTTTATGGCTCAAGGGATGCGCTATTTTTAACCTACAATTGAACACCAAAGCTTCTACCCTCATATACTTGAGTGGATTCCTTGTGTTTCCTTTGTAGAGGTGACATCGTGTCTTCTTCCTCTCGGCATGGTGCCAAATGTGACCTGGTGTGGCCATCCTTCCGCAGCTTCTACTCCAATTTACAGCAGGTAAAGTCTTACTCTAAAAATCGATTTTCCATTTTTTTTTACTTACGAGGGTTTTACAATTTTACTATGCAAACAAAATATTTAAAAATATTTGGTTTGGAACTTGCAGGTTCCTACTTCCGACTCCAATAATATAGGTGGAAATGAGCTCACACTTCAATCCTTTCATGGGATTCCAATTGGTAAGCCCCGGTGCCATCGAAGGTTCTTCCTGCATGTAGTTGTGGTTGTTAGAATTTAGTTCCTGTGGTTGTAAAGCATGACCTCGGTTCTCTGTTAGCTATGTTTCAAAGCTTGTTTATTACTTGTCAAAGTTTTTTAGAAACCCTTAAAGGGTATTTTGTGTAGGGTGAAGAAGGCTCTAGAAGCCGTGATGTAACTGGTTTTTACTTGATGGTTTTAGCCTTACGATCTGAACAATGTAAATGCTTTCATTTTTTAAAACAAAAGAGCCTAGCTCTGAACTCAAAGAGGCTTGTCGACCTCTATCTAGTCTATTTCAATTTTTACACTAGATTTTAATTTGTGAAGGAAGACTGTGAAACTGTCAGGATTGTAAATAGGAACAGGATTTTTCTCTTGTCAGTAAAATATTTTGACACTGTTTAATATATATATATATATATAGATTTTTCCCATTTTGGTTTTATTAACAGGACTGAGCTTCGACCCTTTGACTCTAAAGGCTATAAGCCATTCCTTATTAATGGATTATGTATTTGCAAATGGTTTAAGTAATATTTGATTATTTTAATTTTTTGTTTTCAATAATTTGTTTATGTAATATTTTAATTTATTACCCTGTATTTATAATTATTTCTAATGCACAGTTTATGGGAAAAATTACTGTGTTTAAGAGTAATATTTTATTTTGTTTTTTGGCTTAAAAGGGTTAATTAATAAATAAACCCTACAGCTCGTTAATAGTATTATTAGACTTAGTAATTCTTAGCTCTATTTATTTAATGATTTCTTTAATGATTTTTACACTTTTGTTTATAAATTTCAAATAAGAAAGATTAGGGTTTTAATGTTGCATACTAGTGAAAAGGATATATAGATCTTTCAAATTTTAAGTAGTATATTACTGTAGAGACTTCTGTGGTTCTAAATAGATTCTAGTAGAATCCTTCTGTCTTAGACAGAGACACATAGTGTCTGTAATTCAATGTTATAAAAATGTTTTACAAATTCTTTTTACCTGGTTTTTAGATGTTATCCTACTTACTATACTTATGTTTAATTATTAAATTGTAATCTCTATATTTTATAAAGAATACTAATACTAGAATTATTTCTATAAATAATATTATTACTATTCTTTTACATACCTATATTTTAGTTTACAATTGAAGTAAATAAATGTAGACAATATTTACTACTTCTTTACAATAGAAATCATAAGCAAACTAAAGTAAAATCTAGTTACAGTTTTCATTCAAGTAAAAGAATCAGCTTATTCACCTAAACACCCAGATGGAGTAGAGTACTTCCTAAGTCAGGCGTGGAAAAATATAGTTTGGAAATTCTAATTCTATCTGTTTCTCATTTTGCATATTCATTTCTATTTCTAACATAATCCATAATTTACCAAGTCTAACATTACACAGTTACTCCTTTCTTCATAAACCCTAAAATACTAACATGCCTGTAGTTAGAAACTAATAAACATTTTACTAAAGACAGTAAAAAAATATAATAACATAAAGAAAAATAGAACCTTTCAATGATAAGATGACAACAACTTAAGGAGGTTGTTCCTCCCAACCAAACTCCTGGAGAGCGCTTAGACAACGCTTCCTCAGGACCCCTGAGCTTGTTCCTGTTCTTCTTGGAAGAGAACTAGGCAAAGATTATAAATTTAAGACCTCTGTCACCTGACTGGTCCAATTACCTCAGTAATTAAAATCTGCTCACAACAGTATGAACTTCAGCCTAATAGTTTCAATAAGTTCAGTCTTAGCAGTTAACCCCTAAAAATCACTTCAGTAATCCCCTCCATTGAATTTCTCTTGAGTAAATTCATTCACCCTAAATGATCACCTCTAGCATGAGCAGCCTCAACTATCTTCAATGGGAAATTTTATAGAGATGCCTAGGTCTTTTGGGTCAGTTTTCATTTAATGAGACACTTGCTCTGATTCCACTTTCTTGAGGAATCGTGACCACAAATATAGGGAAGTTGCCACCTGCAACAGTTGGAAGTGGTTTGAAGATGTTGCCACTTGTCATTTTACTCTACACCTAGCCTCCTCCACCAATTAACTAGTAAACACTCTTTTAACAACTTCCATAATTTGTTGTCTAATCATTTATTGATTTATAAATAAAATATTCTGAATTACATTAATTATTCTTGACCCCACTGGGTCATCAATTACAAACTTAGCATAAAATATAACACAATTTTCCTCAAATAACATTAAATTGTTTTTGCAAATTGGGGCATGTGACATTATTACTGGGTTTGTTCATCTTATTATACAATATTTTTTATTGTACCATTATGAGGAAGTTTGCAGGGTTTTCTCCTTTAAGGTTTCCCCGGTGAAAATATTTGTGTCTTGTGTATTTGTTCTATCTTATGCATATTGTTGTACTTGTTATTCTTTAACATAAAGATCCTAACTAAGATAATAATATCTAGAGAAAATAACATGGTATTAGATCCTCTCTGAAAGAAGGCACTGTGCAATAGTGGAAAATAGGGCTTCTTAGTTCAAGGTATTCTCTCCACATATTATCAAGAAAAGATGGCTAGGATAACTCACCTCATTGGGGACCATATTTTGGTGGAAGTAGTTTCATATTCAAAAAAATTTCAATTTTGACCCTATCACTACCGTTGAGAGAAACTAAGGCATCAAGTATCAGAGGCTTCCCACCTTAGTCTTCAAAAAATGACCCTCTTGAAAAACTCACTTCATGGAGGCACATCTTTCTGCCCAAACATAATTCCAAAATCCAAGTTTGGAAAATTACAGTTTCTCTGACAAACCCTAAACCAACTAGCTATGAAACCAGGTCAGACACCTCAAATCAGTAAGATCTAAATATTTTCTATTTTCATTTGAGGTTATCATTTGAATATATGAATCACCATAATCATCTTGAGGACTATCTTGGAGGGGATGATAAATTCCGAGCATGGAAGTACATAATTCCCTAATCCTTAAAGAGAATTAATTGGATTAGTACATCAATGGAAAATTTCTAGAACCAGAGGGATATGAGGCTAAGGCTACTCATAAGAAGAACATGGTTAAATACAAGAGAATCATTACATATTCAATCAATGATCACCTCATCCCCCATGTGCCATCATTTAAGACACCAAAGGAATTATTTGATTCTTTGACAAAGATGTTCGAAGGGAATAACATTAGCTAGAAGATGACTTTGAGGAACCAATTGAAGAATGTGAAGATAAAGAACTTGGAGACTATACAATCCTACTTCACAAGGGTTTCTCAAATCAAATAAAAACTTGAAGAAGTTGAAAAGAATGTCGAAGAAGGAGAAATTGTGATGACTAACTTGCATGGTCTCCCTAGATCACGGGACTCATTCATTCAAGGAAACTGTGCAAGAAGGAAGCTAATATCTTTCGTCCAACTCCGAGAATAATACACACAAGAAGAATATCAACTCATAACAAGAGAAGATAATATGGGAACAATTGAAGATCAATATCTCATAGTTCACACCAGGAAGAACTATAAGAAGAAGGAGAAGAAGGAGAACCATCATCACAACCAGAAGAAGGAAAAGAAACAAAATAAGATCAAGAGAGATCCTTCCAATGTTCGATGCTATACTTCTGATGAAAAGGGACACTTTCAAAGAGATTGTCCCATAAAAAAAAAAGAGACACCATGCTTATATTGATAAATACGATGAACAAAAAAAACAAAATATTCAAAATAGAGAAGGATGATTTAGTTGAAGAGTATGTCCTAATATCAAGACTTACTAGCACTATCTCAGATGGAAGCACTGACTGGATTGTGGATAGTGGGGAATATAAACATATGACGAGATACAAAGAATCATTAGTCAATATGTCTGAGCATGAGTCACCTCACAAGGTGAAACTTGGGGATGATTATCAATACCCCATAAAAGGGAGTGGAGAAGCTTCATACAAGCTAGACTTGGGGAAATATTTAAAGATGAAGGATATTTTATATGTTCCGGGATTGAAGAAGAATATTATCTCCATCTCTACACTATATGCAAAGGGAATGGGAACTTAATTTGTCGATGGACAAGTTTTGATCTGGCCTAAAGGAAAGAAAATATATGATGCAACCATGATTGGAGAAGAAGACAGAGGATTGTACAAGGTAAAGGGACAACATAGACAAGAATTGGTTCATGAGTTAGTAGAACCAAGTGAACTATGGCACCAGAGGCTTGCACATGTGCACTAAAGAGCGCTACCAATGGGAATAAAATCAGTCTCCAAAATTCTAGAGATCTAGGAAAATCAAGAAGGAATTTTCAAAGGATGTGCACAAGGAAAGAATGAAAAATAGACAGTTCCCAACAGTGAAAGGAAGGATAAAGAAATACTAGAGATAGTACACTCGCATGCATGTGAACCCATGTCTTCTAGCTCATTAAACATGTATGTGTACTATGTTTCATTTATAGATGATTTATCATGTAATACTTGGATATATTTCTTGAAAGGGAAAAATGAAATATTGAGTAAGTTCAAGGAATATAAATCCTTGGCTGAGAACCAAATAGAAAGGAAGATCAAGACTCTGCAGTCAGATAAAGGTGGATAATTTTCCTCGAAATAATTCAAGCAACTCTATAAATACTCTAGGATTAAGATGGATTTGATCACTCCATACAGTGCTCAGTAAAATGGGGTTGTGGAACGAAAGAACCAAACCATAATGGAAGCATCAAAAGCAATGCTACATGACTAGAATCTACCTATGCAACTTTGAGTGGAAGAAATAAGGAAATTTGTGTATGCACATAACCGTACTCCTCATTTAGTACTTGAAAAAAAATATAGAAGAATATTTCTCAGGAGATAAACCAAAAGTCAGTCGTCTTAGAATATTTGTTTCCTTAATGTACATACATATCCAAAAGGAAAATAGGACCAAGCTCGATCCTTCTAATAGGAAGTCTATATCCGTAGGATAGAGTGATACATCAAAGGTCTACTGAATATAATTCCAAGGATTGATGTCAACATAGACGTAACCTTTGATGAAGAATCAACATACTTCATATCCAATAGGCTTCCTATTCAAAAGGTCGAGGAACTTTAAGAAATGATAGTCTGAGGCATGGAAATTGGAGAAGCAATTCCAGAAGACCATGAATATCATGACATGAAAGAACCACAAGAGCCGATAGAGACACTTCTTAAGAAGGACTCCCACAAGATGAAACCAACATGGGAACGAGAGCTCATACAAGAAGTATAAATATATGGAGCTCTAGAAGGAATGCATAGAGAAAGGAAAATAGTCCTTACTACAACTATGGGGCCCTACTGTGTGACATAATTGACAAGGAACCTTCCACCTATGAAGAGGCTACAAAAAAAAGGAATGGAAGGATTCCATGATCGATGGGTATAATTTGATTATGAAGAATGATGTTTGGGAGACAGTTTCAATACCGAAAAAGGAGTGTGTCGTGACTTCGAACAGGATCTATAGGATCAAGCATGCTGCAGATGCAAACATCAAGAAATACAAGGAAAGATCCATATCACAAGGATTCTCATAGAAACAAGGCACAATATACGAGGAGACATTTGTGCTTGTGGTAAGGTACACTTCTAATAGGTCAATACTTACATTGGCTATAGTTATGAAATGGAAGATACAATAGATGGATGTCAAGAAAAAATTCTTGAATCATGTATTCGAGGAGGAATTGTATGTGGAACAACCACTGGGATTTGAGACACACAATAGAAAGAATCATGTGTGAAAATTGAACAAGGCCTTGTATGGATTGAAACAGGCACTGAGGACATGGTACGTTAGGATGGATAGATTCTTGATGAGACTAGGATTTACCAATAGTAAAGTGGATTCCAACCTTTACTTCAAGGTTGAAGGTGGAAGACTAGTGATACTCTTGATATATGCCAATGACCTATTCCTGACGAGTGAGGATGAGCTCATTAAATATGCAAGGAGGAGACTTTCTACTGAGTTTTATATGAAATACCTATGTATGATGCACTACTCCTTAGGCATGGAGATGTGGCAGAGTGCAGATGGGATTTTCCTTAGTAAAGGAAAGTATATAATGGAGATTCTAAAGAGATTCAGAATTATGGACTACAAGACGATAAACACCCCTATGGAATAAAACTTGAAGGTTCTATGTAATTCTTCATCAAAGTCAGTTGATGCCATGATGTATCATCAGATGAATTTCTCATTGAATCTAACAAATAAAAGACTAGACATATGCTTTGTTGTGAACACCCTGAGCCAGTTCCTAACGGATCTGAGATATTTTCACTGAATAGTTGCAAATCATGTATTAAGATACCTAAAGGGTACAGTGGATTATGGGATCAAGTATGGTGTGAATAAGAATATTAACCTGCATGGTTATTTTGATTCAAATTGTGCAGGTAGAACCACTATAGGAAGAGAAGTTCTAGTTGCTACTTTAGTTTGGGATTTGGAATGATCTCATGGTTTAGCAGGAAGCATTCCTGTGTGGTGCCAAGTACAACTGGGGAAGAGTATGTTTCCACTTGCTCGACTAGTTGTGAGGTAGTGTGGTTGCGAAATCTACTGTATGATTTGTTTGATATCCAGTTAGATGTGACTTGTATCTTCTATGACAATCAGAGTTGTGTGAAGTTGTCAGAGAACCCTATGTTCCATGAAAAGTTGAAGCACATAGATATCAAGTTCCACTATATCAAGGATATGGTGCAGAGAGGAGCGGTGAAGCTACAGTATGTGGAAATGGACAAGTAGATAGCCGATGTGTTGACTAATCCTTTAAACATAGTGAAGTTTGAGTACTTCAAATAAAGAATTGGTGTGATATGGAATGAGACTCCTCGAAAGAGGGAGTGATGAGTTCTAAAATAACTGGAGCGATAGGTCATCTTAGCATAAAACTATGGCAAATATCGTAGGTTCCTCAGACCCAATCAGTCTTGTAGGTTGTACTTGGATGTAATAAGTCCTAGAAAAGATCATAGGTTATCCTTGGATGTAATTAGTCCTGATATGTTTCTATGCTATAAATAGAGAGAGACTAGAAGACACTGATGCATGATATCTCACATGGGAAATGGACATGTTTTTTTAGTGAAAAAGACCCTGGTGTAGCAGGTTTCTTATACGTAATTAGTACTGTAGGTTTTCTGAGTGTAAATACAAATCCTAGAATGATACACAGGTTACTCAGATGTAATCACTCCCAAGAAAGGTTATCTGAATGTAAATATGAGCTATGGTGTAGTACACAGGTTATTTGGATGTAATAAGTCATGTGGGTTGTCTAAGTGTAAAACGGATCCTTGGTGTGGTATGTAGGTTACTCGGATGTAATAAGACCTGAAGGTTGTCTTCATGGAAAAGATCATGGATGCAAGTTATTTAGATGTAATAAGTCCTTGAGGTTGACCTGGAACCTAAAATACTTGGTGTAGCAGGTTGTTTGGTCATAATAAATCCTTACATATATATCTATATATGTGTGTGCTCCCATGTTGGATATGAGAGGGTCACAAGGCACTTGAGGTGCACCTAGGCAGTTGTCTTGTGTTGGTAGAACATAGGTTGACAATGGAGAGACGTAATGCACTTTATTTTATCCTAGGCCATTCTTGCATAGTGTATGTTATGTTGATGTATATGTAACTTCAGAATGTATTCTTCTATGTATCTTATGTATTGTAACCCGATGTTTATTCCGGGATGTTCCTATTATGTATTTGAGTCATGTGGTCATGCCCCGATGTTTCGATCGGGAAGATTAATAATGTAAACAAGTCTTGTCAAGTCATTAGGTAAGTCCCCACAGTTTCAGGGCACTTGAGTTAATATACACTAATTAAGGTGTAGGCTCGAGTAGTAATTATTAGGTTGAGCCTACGTGTGAAAAGGAAATTCAAGTGAACGGATGAATATAAATAGAGAGTAAGAGTCTCACTATTGATCACTTGTGAAATACATCACTTGCTCTCCCAAGTATGGCGCACTACTGGAAAAGGAAATTTTGGGACTAGACAGAAGACAGAAGACTACTGCTGTTTTGGGAGATCTCTTACTGTTTTGGTGTTGATTCTATCTTAGAGGAAGTTGTGGGGTTTTCTCCTTTATGGTTTCCCCGAGGAAAAATCTTTGTGTTTCTTGTCTCTTGTGATGTGCTTATGTTTTATTGTTGTGCTTGTTATTCTCTCAGTGAAAAGATCCTAAGATCATAATGCTAGCTTAAATGTTGAAAAACTAACATGGTATCAGAGCTAACCTGAGAAGAAGACATTGTGCAGCTATAGGAACTAGGGCTTGCTATTTTTTGTATCTTCCTCCACATATTTTCAGCAAAAGTATGCTAGGATGACTCTCCATTGAAGGGTGCATCTTTCCGTCGATGCGGAATTCAATTTCAAGCATTTTCAGCTTCGATGCGGAAATTAGGGCTTTCTACAAAATATGAATTTTTGAGTGAGACAAGAATAGGGTTATTCTCCTCATCAAAACCGAAGTTTAGAGACCTGGATCAAGAAATTTGGTTGGGTAAAACTCCAGGAAAGTCAAACCCTAGTTTGACCCTGAGCTAGGAGAAACCCTAAATACTAAAACTGCTACGTTTTGGTACAGTCACTATATTATGAGATTGGCGAAGTCTAAAAAGCTGAAAATTGCAGGGGCCGAATATAAAATCTGGATGAAGCCTATGTCCAAAACTCAGACTCAGATTCTCTGTACTCCAGGAGATATGATATCTCCAAGTTAGGGTTCCAGCCTCTTTCAGAATTCATCCCTGAACAGGACATCTGGGGAGATATGCAATATCTTGAGCTACAAAGGTCCAAATGGAATTCCTGAAGATTTTCCAGAAATGGAACGGACTGTAATATCAGTGGTCCGAATATCAGACTAAAAAAATGAACTAGTGACACGTGGTATTCCATACAACTTCGCTGTTCTGAACAGTCCTGTAACAGGTCACCTTGGTAAAAGGATCATAAATCCCAAATTGTGAAACCAATTCTGATGAAACCTATGGTGTTGGATCAGGGACATGTGAGGTTACCTCAGTAAAAAATGTTGGACATATAAGATCAGTAATTTCAGAGATATCATAGAAACAGTAACAGGAATTTCTGCAGAGGAAATTGAAAATTAGGGCTTCCTGTTCCGGGAGCTTCCCTCCACTGTTTTCAGAAAAGGAGTACATTGGACAGCTCCATTTGAAGAGATATATATTTTTGTCCAATAAGATCTTAAAGGTTCAAAGTTTTGAAAATTAGGGTTTCTGTGACAAACCCTATATCAACAAACTCCGGGACAAGGATGGACACCTCAAATCGGTAAGATCTAATCCTTTGCTATTTCCATTTGAGGTTCTCATTTCAATATGATATATCACATTAGCTTGATGATAAGCTTGATGAAGTTGACAAATTCCAAGCCTAAAAGTATATGATCTCTATGAATAAAATGGATTGGACACCTACATGAGTATAGAGGTTCTAGTTTCAGAGGGGGACGAGGCCAAAGAAGACATCATGCTCATGCTGTAGAGGATGATGAACCATCCAGAAAGAGATCCAGATATGAAAGTAAAGATTTTTCAAGCGAGGATGAATATGTTCTGATATCAGCTCTCACAGGTAACATTACTCATGGAAGTGATGATTGGCTTATAGACAATGGGGCTTCCAAACATATGACGGGATTCAAGCAATCCTTTGTAAGACTATCAGAACATGAATCACCTCACAAGGTGAAACTAGGATATGACTACCAATATCCAATAAAAGGTAGTGGGGAATATTCATACAAGCTAGACTCTGGTAAGTCTCTAACAATGAAAGAAGTATTGTTTGTTCCAGGACTCAAGAAGAACCTTCTCTCCATTTCAGCATTGATACAAAAGGAATGCGGGTTGCATTCATAGATGGTCAAGTCATCATGTGGCCAAAAGGAAAGACTATCGATGATGCGGTAGTGATTGGCGAACAAGAAGGAGGCTTGTACAAATTGAAGGGCCATCCAGAACAAGCCTTGATCCATGACACAGTAGAGCCAAATGAGCTTTGGCATAGAAGGCTTGCACATGTGCATTACAGAGCACTACCTATTGCAAGCAAAGCTGTTCCATAATTTCAAGCTATTTGAAGGGAAGAACAAAAATCAGAATATGACCTAAAGAAACCAGTTGAAAAATGTGAAGATCCAGAATGCAGAGACCATACAGTCATAAGAGTCTCTCAAATCAAAGAACAACTTGAAGTGGTAAAAGAATAAGTGAAGAATGTAGAAGTGGTGATGGCCACCTTGAATGGCCTCCCAGGATCGTAGGATTCATTCATGTGAGGAATGTGTGCCAGAAGGAAGTGATTACTTTCAATAGAATCTAGAAAGAGAACTCTGAAAAGAAGAAGAAGCTCGATTCATAAGAAGAGAAGAGAAGATGGGAGCAACTGAAGATCAAGATCTCTCCATCCAAAGAAGATACCTCAATCAATGAGGAATATGAAGATCTCAACTCTTGAATAACTTCTTATCCTCCTTATCATTGGGATAAGAAACAATGCTACCATGAATGAAGAAGATGATGAAGCTGAATACTCAAGAAGGAGTCTACCCATGAAACAAATAAAGATAAGTATTCAATTGTCATTTCATTGTTTTGTTATGCATTTGTTTATATTCAGTTGTTGTATTATGCATGATAGGATGTTTGCATTAATGACAGCATACTACTAATATGTATGTGATGGGTAAGTAGCTCATGGTGCTATACAAATTCTCCATTGCTTCTTATCTAGAATGAAACCTCTTTGCTGACATATTGTATTAGTGCACAATCTCAATGTTGTCCTGGTAGAGATGGAAGGCATCTAGAAAGTTTCACTGAGATATGGATGAATGTTGTATTGGCTAAAGTAGTTTCATGATCATATATTTATGCATAAGAACTTGCTAGTATAAATATTCTTTATGAAATGTTTCTAACCATACAAATGCATTTGACTTGTAGGAAATACCGCATACATAATCACCTACAAGCAAAGAAGAATGAAGACTTGTTCCGAAGAACAAGTGACGACATTTCAAGACAAAGAATAATATCATGAATGCAGTGACATCATTGATGCAGAACCTTCCAGCCATGAAGAAGTAACTAAGAAGAAATGGAAGACTAGTTCAAGAAGAATGATGTCAGGGCGTACTATCGAGACCTGAAGAGAAGTTCATAGTTCCATCATGTAGTAGACGGAAACATCATGGGATACAAATAAAGATTCGTAGCATGAAGCTTCTCACGAAAAGAAGGCATAGACTACGAAGAGACATTTGCAACCAGTAAGAGTTTAAATACATACATGATGAGCTTGATGAATATCTTAACCTTTGCTACAAGGTTGATAGAGGATGAAAAACTCACAGATGGGTGCAAGATGAACTTTTGAAGAAGTTCAAGATAGAGGATCTTAGTATCCAATGATCCTAGATGGATACTAATTGTCACTTCAGTACAGAATGTTTCAGTACATAGAGTACAGAAGACAGAGGGAGTACGATGCTTCGCTTCAGAGGGAGTGACTACAGAAGATCCTGAGGTTCGACATGATATGACAGGATCGATAGATTATTGATGACTCTAGGCTTTACTAATAATAAAGTGGATTCCAACCTTTGCTTCAAGGTTGAAGGCGGAAGACCAGTGATGCTCCTGTTATGTGTCGATGCACTATTGTTCTAGATAAGGAGGTGTGGAAAAGTGTAGATGGAATATTCCTTGGACAAGGGAGGTATGCAGTAGAGATCCTGAAGAGGTTCAGGATGATGGACTACATGACCACACCTATAGCATCGAACATGAAGCTGTTAAGTGATGCTACAATGTATCATCAGATGATTGGGTCATTGATGTACCTGACGAACACGAGACCAGACATTTGCTTTGCTGTGAACACCTTAATCCAGTACTTGACAGATCCGAGGAGTGTTCACTTGACAGCTGCAAAGCATATTCTGAGGTACCCGAAGGGTACAATAGATTATGGGCTCAAGTACGATGCGAATCAGAAGATTAACCTGGAGGGTTATGTTGATTCAGATTGGGCAGGCAGTGCCATCGACAGGAAGAGTACTTCAGGGTGTCGCTTCAATATGGGATTAGGTGTGATCTCTTGGTTTAGCAGGAAGCAATCCTATGTGGCACTAAGTACAGCTGAAGCAGAGTATGTCGCAGCTTGTTCAGCTAGTTGTGAGGCAGTATGGCTGCGGAAGCTAATGTCTGATATATTTGATCTCCAGTTAGATGCTACTTGTATACATTGTGACAACCAGAGTTGTGTGAAGTTGTCAGAGAATCCAGTGTTTCATGACAGGTCAAAGCATATCGAGATCAAGTATCACTATATCAGGGATATGGTGCAGAGAGGAGCAGTGAAGCTCCTATATGTTGCGATGGAGGAACAGATAGCTGATGTATTGACAAAGCCATTGGCTAGGATGAAGTTCGAGTACTTCAGAGAGAGACTTGGTGTTCTCCAGATCGAGGCTTCCTCCCAGAGAAAGTGATGAGACCCATAGCCATTCTGACATGGTGAGAGGATTGGTTCCTTCCATGGTCAGATGTAAGGGCTGAGCCATTCTGTCATGCTGGTAGGGTTGCTCCCTTCCATGTTAGATATGAGTGCTGGCCATTCTATCGAGTAGGACAGATGTAAAAGAAATTACCATTCTAGGAATGGAGGCACCTGGTCAGTTACCAGGAACACTCAGTGTAAGAACTGAGTAGCCATTCTGATGTGATAGAGGGATGTGTTCCCACTTGATCAGATGTAAGGGCTGAACCATTCTGTTCATGGCTAAAGGATTAAGTTCCTTCCATGTCAGATGTGAGTGTTGGCCATTTCGATGAGTAGGTCGGATGTAAGGGCAACTGCCATTCTCTAGGAGAATGGAGGCGCCTGGTCAGTTACCAGGTAGCTCAGTCGAGGAGGACTGGGGGCCATTCTGGTATGATTCCTGGGATGTGTTCCCCTCATGATCAGATATGAGTGCATGCCCTTCTATCATTGTGAGCAGGATGTGTTCCCGCCTAGATGGATGTAAGTGCTGAGCCTTGTCACAGATGATAGTAGGTGTGTCCTATCATGCTGGTGACTGTAAG